>JAFFST010046511.1:115324-129617 GCA_022414735.1 Noturus placidus | reverse complement strand
ATATATATATATATATATATATATATATATATATATAATAAATTGCTTGTATAATTGCCCGTGTAAAAGAAAAGCATGTTTACAACAGTAAGGAGAAAAGCATGTTTACAACAGGAGGTCTATTTTAAGTTCTCAATTTGACTTGAACTTGCATTAGCATTAGAGGTACTACTTTGCATGATGGTGCTGACCAGAAGTCATATGTGCACTTTATTTTTTCAGCCTAACAAGAATATTTGGTTTAAACAAACCAACAGGATCAATTTCTAACATGTAAAACTTTTGAAAGTTGGATCAGACAAAAATCGTTGCTGACTCAAGTGTTTAGCTGAGTTACAGTACCTGTCTATGGAGGACAATAAAGGAGAAATAAATAAATTAATGAGTTAAATAAAATGAGTTGTGGCCAAAAGTATGTGCACCACTGACCGTCACACCCATATGTGATTGTTGAACATCCCATTCCAGATTTATTCCCTCTTCGCTGTTATAATAAGCTCCACTCTTCTGGGAAGGCTTTCCACTAGATTTTGGGGCGTGGCTGTGGGGATTTGTGTTCATTCAGCTACAGGAGCATTAGAGAGGTTGAGCTCAGGCGCTGATGTTGGGATGTCGAGGAGGCTCCAGTTCCAGTTCATCCCAAAGGTGTTCAGTGGGGTTGAGGTCAGGACCATGTCTTCATGGAGCTCGCTTTGTGAACTTTGTGTCATACTGAAACAGGTTTGGGAATCTTAGTTCCAGTGAAGGGAAATTATAATGCTGCAGCATACAAACGCATTCTATACAATTGTGTGCTAGGGTTACCAACTTTGTGGTAACCATTTGCAGAAGAACAACATATGGGTGTGACACTCAGGTGTCTTCATTTTTTTGGTCATATAGTATAGATAGATGGATAGATAGGTAGGTATGTAGGTCGGTCCGTCAGTCATACAATCCCTCTGACCATTTGTTGAATATAGCACAAGTAAATATTTTTATTTTAATGTGGATTTATTTATTTATTTTACTAAAGTGTAACTCATGCACTCTTGACTAGCCATGTGTTGATTAATAAGGGCCATTGAGCAATGAGTTTCAAGAATAAATAAATAAGGCAATTCAGCAATAAGCAGTAGAATCACTTCACCTCTAGTTTTCACACTGAATATTTTCAGTGCAGAATTATGCTCCATCTACACATTAATCAGTCCAGTGTTCCCTGTTGCCTCTTCACCTTTACACCTTTTCACTCTGCTCTCCTGCACATTTTTATTTCATTTGATACCGTGACCATGTTTCTCATCCATATTTCACACTGAATGCTTCTACAGGTGGGCAAGCTGCGAACGGTTTTGCTTTACTTTCTATTTTTGTTCTTTGCAGAAAAGAGCTAAGAAAATCGAGGGTGAAACGCTCTATACCAGACATAGCAATTTAATGTTGGAGGTTTGTATCTGGAGATTGTCCTTTTTCACTCTTTACCTGCTCTCTATCTATCTATCGCATGTCTTATAGCATGGATATTTCTGTCTCGTTTATGTGTTTTTTTGCACTCTACTCACTTCTTTTCACTGTGTCTGTTTTTTCCCCCATTTTCTGTAGCTTGGCCCAAAACACTTTGCATGCACAATTTATCTCAATTCTAAAGCAAGTATCAATTTCCTTCCTGACATTTTCTGTTACATTTAAATCTTGAATATAAATTGCTTAAATATGTTTGCGTATTTTGTCTGTCTTATTTAATAAATGTCTGAAAATCATTTTATTTTTTGGCTGAATATCTATATCCGGAAATAACAGGATATAGCAGTGACTATATACTAAACATAAAACATCAAAATGTACATGGCTGCTTCTCATTTAGTCTATATTTATGGGGCCAAGCACCGAAGGTGCCTAGGCACTCTGTTGTTGTTGTTTTTATTGTTGTTGTTTTTGTTTTTCTTCTTCTTAGCGTGTCGATGGCTGCCCATAGAATTGTTTGGTAACAAGTTGTGAAATTTGGCACACTGATTGGGGATGGTCGAAGGAACATACTGACCAAATTTGGACCAAGTGCTAGCAACATTCTAGTGCCACCATTGGTTAAAATTTATGCTGAATTTGGAAGTACAATTATGGTCATAACGTTTGAACCATGTATACAAAATTTAAAAGCCAGGCATCCCTGTATTCCGTTGGTTGAGATGAGTTCAGTGGACTGTATGACATCAATATCCGTTTAATTAGATTTTCCACCCTCTTGAAATTTTCAAAAACATTTTCCCTACTTCTCCTACAAATTTTGTCCAATTCTCACGAAATTTGGCACACATCATCTTCAGAGTAAGCCACACAAAAGTTATCAAAAAATTTCTGAAATCTCCAAACATTTTTCCCATAATGGGCCAAATAATCTGACAGCAAAGCGGCCAAACAGTATGTGTGGTGTATCTCAACAAGAGCTTCGCGCGCTGACACAAATCTTGGTAGGCATGTTCAAGATTATGACCTGAGTCTATGCAACAAAATTAGTCAAAAGTCACAATAACATGTTCCAAATGCTTACATGTAACTGACATTTTTGCCATTCCTCCTTCAAATTTTGTCCAATCTTTACCAAATTTGGCTCACATCATCTTGAGACATGTCTAAACAATTAATAATATTAAAGGAATTTGGATATTCAAAACCATTCTCCCATAATGGACTGGCTAATGTGTGAAACTACAAATCATTCTTGAATCTCTTTGCCTATAGTTATGGCTATGCGTTCCAGTGATTGCTTCGGGAACAATTGTAGCGCATCTGTGATTATGTAGCTCACCGAGTCTTGGCCCCCAAAAATGCTGTTGCAGCTTTAATATCTTTGACATACAGATTGACAGACAGATTTAATTCTATTATTAATTCTTGTTATAAACTGTTTTACTTTCATCAAAAAGTGGAAATAGAAGAAACTGCCAATGCTGAGCCCTGTTATCATGCTCTCATCTCTGAGTTAATATAAAGATATCTGCTCATTTATGACGTCATTAACATGATGATTAACTTTAATCCATACCATATGTCTGAGTATTCACGGATGTCACTTAGTATCCTCTATCACACTACCTGACCTGACCTGTTGCTTGAATAAATAAATCACACCAGTAATCTCTTCTGTGAGCAGTTTCCTTTTTAAACAGATAGTCTCCTTGATGTGGATGTGTATCTTAACCATTTTTGGACTCCAAGGTGTGTGTGCTTGAGGACATCCATGCTGGGACACTCACATGTATATCACATGTGCACCTGCTCCTGCATCACAGTATATCATTTCATTGGAGAATCCCAGATGCAAATAAGAAAGTAATACAGTTAACACGGATAATCTGGCCTCTGCACTGGAGTTACATAGCTTTGTGCCAGAACACACTACACTGAAGCGTTAGTAACAGAAAGTCATTAACCAAACTGATGTATAGGATCGGATTAAAATGAGGCAAGCAGGCGAGAGCCACAGTGTGGGGTATCATGTGAGTGTTTCACTGAGTAATTCCCCAAATGCTCTGTGGACTAATGTAGCACATTTTGTTGTTGTTTTTTGTAACTTTTTGTGTCTGCTTGGGTGAATAGTATCAAGTGTCACGATGTACAGTAAATGTTTTCATAAGTATTTCAAATATGTATTAAACTTGGTTTGACCTGGTACTGGACCTGCGACCGAAAAAATAAACAACACTTAGTGCTCCAAAAAACTCGCTGTAATATAGGAAGGGCTGACAGACAATTTAAAATAATTCAGTTTATGTTTTGTGGGCTATATCCATCAATATTTATACTGGGTCAATAATATATCTCAAAATGGGTTACACATGTGCTTGACTTGCGTGTGTACGCCACCCGTGTATAGTTCACACCTCCAGGTTTTTTTTCCCTTCAGTATCGTCTAGACCACCGCGTCGAAACACAAGCCCTTTATGCCTGAAAATATCAGATAGAAAATTTTGACTGTAAATACATTTTGTGCAGATAAAGATAAAAGTGCAGACACAACTTAAAACACATTGAAATAAATCTAATAGGAGTCTAGTATATTGCCAATACATTATGTTGCATGAATATTCCTAGATGTAATTGCATTAATCACTTGGTTAAACTTGGCTTAATTTATCAGTATGGCTTCCATCCTCTTTACTTGGCAGTTTACAAAATAGCATTTTATCCAGCACATACTGTAATTTTCATTTCTTTTTTTTTTAATATCATGCACCAACACTTAATTGTGCACACAAATGAATGAACCCACAGCATACTAAAAAGAGTTCAAGAAATCACAATGTCATCTTAATAAAACAATACCAGTATTCAGGTTAATGTGATGCGCTCTCCTGTAAAGAAAACACAAAGTTTGAAGGATGCAGTAACCCGAATGAGCACTTATCTGCTATACTTACAGCTCATTTCAAATGTTGTTTGTAATTTTATCCATAAAAATGTTTTATACTTTCTGGGATGAGCCACCTCTCTTAAGGGTTTCCGAGTTGCGCAACAGAAAAATGTTCACCCTGTTGTTGGGGGACTATGAGTTCAAAATCTGACTGGAGAGACTCCAGCCAATTGGGGGCAGCTGTGATCTCATGCATGCAGAAGAGGGCAGATAGGACTTTCCTCCAAGTGTGTTACGCTGTGCTGCGACGCAGCAGTTTGAAAAGGATAATGTTGGCCAGTTGTTAGCCTGTCGTGTGATAGAGGAGAGCTTGCTTGGGACCAGAATGTAGTTGATGTAGAGTGTAGCTGTGACCTTCCAAGTAAGGTAATGCACATTTTTGTGCTACACCTCATAAGTCAGTCCCTCCAGGATTTTGGGATCGCAGAAATTAACGCAAAATCAATCAAACGCCGCAATGTGTGAATTAATCTAGAATTATTGGCATCATTGGGAAAATTGGTAAAAACTGTTATGAAAAAAAATATGCGGTAATTAGCTTAATTTCACATTAAAAGAATGAACTCTAACATTTAATTCAAGCAAATTTATTTTAAGAAAATATAAAAATATATATATTTATTTTATTTTTTTTTTTTAAACCACACATTTTGGAGTTATGAGCAACCCTAGATTTAGTACTTGTATATACCTATAATGCTTGATGAGGCATCGAAGACATTCCTCATTGAAGTATCTCTCCAGATCTTCCAGAGTCCGAGGTCCTCTCTTGTGGACTCAGCTTTCCTGCTCACCTCACAGGTTTTAATGGATTTTAATGGATACATTTCGGTCATTATTTGCCCATTTTTGGTGTGGACTGCACTGTCAGCCACACATCAGACACTGCACCTCGCCTATTTACATCACATGACTATCTGCACCTGATTCACGTTTGCGGTTAATGATCACTTGTGTATATGTCACGTTTTTGCACAGCACACATTCTTTCGTTTGTCTTACTTTGCCATTGTGTCCGTTGCTGCATCCTGTTCTTTGTTCTATGTTTTTCTTTCCTAGTGTATATGTTTTTACCCTGCGTTCTAGATATCCTGTTTTGTGTTTTGTTTTGATTCATATTAAAACTTTATCTGCACTTGCATCCGTTTCCGTAACCGTACAGGTTGCCAATAATTATGACTTATAATTTTTTAAAAATGTTTTAATTTTCTTAGAATACAATTTAACAATAGGTTAAATTTATTTAAATCTTTTTTTAAACCCATCTTTAGCAAAGGTTTTTTTTTTTTTTTTACCTTTTTCTTCCATCTGTTTTTGCATTCTTTAATTTTTCCTGCCTTCCAGTCTTTTAATACATTTTTTTTTCTGTCATTGCCTTCTCTCATAATGGCCTTTCACATTGACAGGATCTGGATAAGACTCAATCGGGGATTATGCGTCACCACAGCAGCATCAGCGAGCTCAAGCGCAGCTTCATGGCATCCGTCCCAGAGCCGCGGCCTAGCGAGTGGGACAAGCGACTGTCCACACACTCGCCTTTCCGCTCAGCCAACATCAATGGTCAGATGCAGCCTGATGTGGTGAGTAGTATGCTATTGCTGTTCAGTTCATATCTAAAGAAATGATTATATTTGTAATATTAAAATCAATAAAGTTCAGTATCAGTGTCAGCAGTCTGCAGTGATTTGGAACATTTATTCAGCTCTATTTATTATTATTATTATTATTATTATTATTATTATTATTATTTAAATGGAAGATCGTATGAAGGACAGGTATTGTTGTGTTATTGTGTATAATGTTAACCCTAACACTATGCTGGAAAACACAGAAAAACAGGGCTGCTTGATAAATTCACAAATTATAAGAACAAATGGCAATTTGCAGAACTTTATTCAGCTCCTGATCCAGACGCCCTGTGGAACTTTCTGGAAAGCTTTCTATCTTCTGTCTAAGGTGACTGACTGATTATGTTACAAAATGACATCAAACATTGTTCCAAAATCAAGAGACTGTTAAATAGTCAATGCTGGACAACAATATCCATCTATTAATATTTTTTATAAGATTTAGTTCAGTTCTTGGCTTTGTTATTTCTGCATTGAGACAATGTCTATAGTAAAAGCACTATACAAATAAAATTGAATTGAATTGAATTGAAGTTATGTTCCAGAAAAATCATCGAAACATACCTCGGAAAAGTTAACTGGACACACTGTCAGAAATGTCTATAAATCTGGTGCTTTTGCGATTCAAAATGAGGTCCTTTTAAGCAGTATTTCATTATAATTCCCATTCAATTATTCTGAGAAGATTTTCTTTTAACGTTCATTTGAGAATGACAGAAACATGCAACAAAGTTACAATGAAGGTACCGTAAATAATATTTTGTCTAGAGCCATGCTGAGATATGCACAGTGTGCCATTTGTAGACGATTATTTAACATTTATGGAAGGTCAGCACTTTGTAAAAGTCAGCAAGACATGCAAGGGAGTTCCTGTTATTACTCAAATTATACTGTAGCATTTACTTACATGTGTGCAGTTTTTGGGTTACAGTTGGGATGGGAATTCTGCTGAAAACTGGCAACCCTCTGTACAAGCTCACAGGGGGTTATTATTCATTCATTCTTTCATTTGGTTATTTACTTGGTTCATTTCATTCAGCTTATGAGATCACAGTCCCTTTGCACATACCTAGTGTGATTCTTTCTGGCCGGGTTTTTAAAAAAGAATAGAAAAAAAGAGGAATACTCCACCTGTTGTCCATATCTGTATTTGTATTTATTCAGAATGCATTGTCTGTACAATTCAGATATTCCTTTGGATTCAGGTACATCCCTATAGCATGGGATGACGCCTAGCATCATGTCTGTCTTACATAAGACCTGCCCTTTGCAAAAAAGAGCCAACTGCTTTGTTGGTGAAGATGGAACAAATCCTTTTCACACTGGACCTCTCAGGTGTTGTGTTAGATCTCATTCAGACTCGTTCCCCCACATTGTGCACCCTTGTTTTCTGCTTTTATTTTTTTAAATTTAAGCGTAAATGAAGCTGAAAGTCATATGACAGGGTGTAGAAGTCTTTCATTTACGTCATGGATTCTTAAACTTAAACCTTTTGCATACAGAGTAGCAGAAGCACAGATTTAATGGTAAGAACAACAGGGTGAATACAGTACATTTCTCCACATTCATTTATTTGAGCCATTTAAAGCTTTTATTCCTGAACTTTACACTCACGCATGACACGTTACGGAGGTCAGGACGGATGCCAGTGCAGGACTAGACAAAGGTGATACAGAAAGATAAACCAAACAACACAAGACAACCAGTGCAGTGCAGAACGTGACTATTTATACATAAGTGCTAATATGCCAAATGTGAATCAGGTGAATCATGTGACATGGTGCAGTGGCTGATGAGACACATGGATTTAGCCCTTTTCCCACAATATATGAGACGTGCAGATGTAGATTGTAACACTGTTTTTCAACCTTTTAAAGCTATACTGTTAAATACGAAAATTTAAAAAATGAGGGCAATAAATGTGCCAAAGAAAAACTCTGTGTATAATATTACACTCATGTGGACAAGCTGGTATCTCAGCTGAAATCATTCACAGAGCTGCCTTATAGCTCACTGAGCGATGGAGGATGCAGTGTCTATCAGCAGTGTCTGGAGGTTTTCCCACCATTTATGACCTCAGTAGTGCATGGACACAAGCACAAGTTGGACTGGATAGTAATGTGCAGCCCACAGCTCCGAAAACACTTTCACACAACAATGCTGGTCAATACAGAATTCACTGCCACAGTGCAGGAATTGTACTTCCACTTTATTTAGTTTAAAAGTACATCAACAGTAAGTGCAGGAGGAATTCCTTGGAGAGAGATTAAAAACTCATGGCACGTCAAGTGATATCAAAGCGATAATGTTTCGTAAAAGTGAGAGAAAACTTTGAAATAAAGACCCTTTTCAGCATAGCATGTGCAACGTAAAATCTCCTTTGATATTTTCAGGCTAACAATGTATATTCAGAGTGCTTTCTCATATAGTATAATATATAAAAATATCTAGATACGTTACTGCTCAAAAGTTTGAACTCGAATGTTTCAATTGTTCTGCGCCTTGCAAATGTTCATCTCTGTGATCCAAACACCTCAAACATAGATTCATCTGTCCATACCACTTTTTCCCAGCCATCTTCTGTCCAGTGTCTGTGTTCTTTTGCCTAGAAGGCTAGCATCCCAGAGTGGCCTCGTCACCGCGGAAGATGAGGCTGGTGTTTTGTGGGTACTATCTAATAAAAGCTACTAGCTTAGAAACCGTGAGGTCTCTATTTCTCAAACTAGAGACTCTGATGTATTTATCCTCCTGCACAGTTGTGAACCGGAGCCTCGCACTTCTCTTTCTATCCTAGTTAGAGGCCATACACGCCTTTATTATAAGACATCTACAGTTTCTTGGGAATTTCTCATGCTGTAATAGCCTTCATTTCTCAGAATGACAGCAGACTGACGAGTTTCTGAAGACAGCTCTTTCTTTCAGTCGCTGACTGCAACCAATTTATGCAACCAATTGCCTCATCTCCATGTATGTTGTGAGGTGTAAGTTGAGACTCAATGTAAATCATTAAAAGAACTATACACATTAAAACCTATAGCATGTGTTAGAAATGAACATTATCAAAGTACTGCAATGGCACACGGAGTACAGTCAGATTTGATCATGTATATGCTGTTAATGGTCTCCTTTAGTGAACATTGGACTAGTTCATGTATTTCATGTAAAAACCATAATGAACTTTCTTTTACTTTCACACTATCTGTTACCCAGATGAGGATGGGTTCCCTTCTGAGTCTGGTTCTTCTCAAGGTTTCTTCCTCATATCATTTTAGGGAGTTTTTCCTCACCACCGGCTCACTAAATAGGGATTAATCCACACACTTAAAATCTGTATCCTGTGTTTATATGTTTCTGTTAAGATGCTTTGAGACAATAACCATTGTTAAAAGTGCTATACAAATAAAATTGAGTTAATTGAATTAATGGAGGGGAAACAGGGATAGGGGTTAACACCGGATATGTGCCACATTTAGCTTATTTTCATGATCTAGCCTTGTGTAACCATGAGTATTAGTGTTAATCTATGCTGTTCATGCACCGATCAGTTTTTTTTGGCTGAAAAATGCTGAATTGTGAGTTTGGTTTGAATGCGCTTTTAATAAGTGTCATTTCCAAGATTCTTTTGCTGCACGGTAAAACCGGATAAGTTCATTCAACTCAAAAATTTTGAGGTAATTTGTTTCCTCAAATTTTCTAAGTTGATAAATCAATTTCTTTAAGCCAAATACACTTAAATATAACAAAAAAGTCAACTTAAACTTTGTAATTTAAAATAATTTTTTTGTTATATTTAAGTGTATTTGGCTTAAAGGAATTTGATTTATCAACTTAAAAATTTTGAGGTCCGGTTTTAAAGTGCAGGCTAAAAAGCGACTGAAAAGTGCACACTATAGTAGACACTCATGTCAGCTGTACAGTAGGTGGCAGTATGCAGCTAAAATGTGGCCTCTGCGTTCTTTTTCCCTCTGGGTTTATACGCTGCTGATAATGGCTGCAAAGAGACTGCGAAATGTGGTTCTGCTTTCAGTTGTTTACTTCCTTTACTTCCTAAAGAGTGTGCACTAAAGACCTAAAGCTGTGGGGTTTTTTTAAATGCTACTTGCTGTGTTTGAGGATTTGTACCATGCTGGCTTGATGTCAGCATTTTCCATCCTTCAACCTCAATAACCTGCCTTGTGCAACGTTTGTTTAGTATAATATACTAAAATGTTTTACTGCTGTTTTATTAAAGCATGGGATGTTTTTACGGTTTTCAATAGTTTACCAGAATAGAAAATATAATGTTAAAGCAATTACGTTTAGGTACACAGTAGTGCACTGCTACAGTAAACCTAAGCATTTCTC
Organism: Noturus placidus; assembly: GCA_022414735.1. Taxonomy (NCBI): domain Eukaryota; kingdom Metazoa; phylum Chordata; class Actinopteri; order Siluriformes; family Ictaluridae; genus Noturus; species Noturus placidus. The sequence goes on along the minus strand of JAFFST010046511.1, from coordinate 119,252 downwards.
CCAAAATTAGATATTTATATAAAGAGTATGATGAAACACACTTTTGAAGACCAGCTTAATCTGTGGTTTCATACTCGCGTTCACACCCGCAGAACTGCCTCTCGTGGGATGCTTTATTTTTATTTATATATGTATGTATGTATGTATTTATTTATTTATTTATTTATTTTGCTCTTCGCACTTCAAACAAATGACCGCTTACCAAGTGAAAATATCTTTAATATAGTCAATCGATCTAGTATTTCCTGTTATAGCACTGCAATAAACCAAACATAAAATTATTAAACCTATTTCTGGACATTATTACTCATTTCAGTCTCAAGATCATTCTTTCTAGAAATAAATGCTTAAAATGAGCAAAATTTCGGTCCGTACAGGATTTCAGAGGGTTTTTTTTGTGATTCTTGCAGCAAAAAAAATAGAGATGCACCAATACGAAGTTTCTCAGCCGATACCAATAACTGATTATTCAGAGTGATATCGACCGATTCTTTTAAAATAGTAATAATTTATTCCACAATTCTGAAATAAATGCAAATAAAAATATGCAAATAAAAAAAAATTTCTCACAGTAACAGGTCTCATAAACAGAAAACACATAACTCTAATTAACATTAACACATGAACTAAGTTCTGAAGATTAAAGTCTTTCTAAAGTATCTCTTAACTTATTGAATGTTATTAATTCATCTTGACAGAATTAATTGACTGAATTATAAAAAAACTCCTGTTAGGCTTCACATTCACTCACCACAAACAAAAGCATTTCTACTTCATCGTCATCATCATCAAACTGGTAATATATAATTTTTTTTATATATATTAACATTAACTGGATATATTTGTCTGTGCAATATAATATAATATAATATATATATATATACTTTTTTGACAGTTCATCTTCATTAAACTCTTTCAACCATGCTTTAATTCAGCATGAGCAGAGCGGCAAAAAAAAAATTGTGACTTGACGCCGAAACTCCTGCTTCACTGCTGCTCACATCCGGTGTAAAATTTTAGCAGTGCAGGGATTACAAACTGCAGTTTTGTCTTCATTCCACACAAGAGACAACTTCACGCACAGTACCAAACCGATGTGTTTTCTCATCCTCTTTTGATTGACAGGAAATAATCGGCCCTGATCATCGGATGTTTTTAAACTAATATGCCGATGGCATATCGCATGAAAAATTGCCTTTATCAGCCGGTACATCAGTGCATCTTTAAAAATAAAAAACTGCTTGCTTTTCAAAATTTGCAATGCAACTTGAAGAGTTTTGTGTTTTTTTTGCAGACAACTTCTGGAATTCTAGAAACAAAATGAATCGATACGCATGAATCAAAGAGGGCTTTGGATGAATGCGCGTTGCGATGATGTCACTTGACATGTCTCGGCCCAAATCCGCAGACATTTTGACAGATTGCAAGCTCCTCTGATATCCTGTATGGACCGAAAATGATTTGCCAATAGAACGAGACTATTTCAAACTTGTAACGAGCACAATAGCTTAGAAATAGGTTTCATAATCTTATATTTAAGTTTATTGTGATATTATAATAGGAAACACTAGATGAATTTGATTAGATTGAAGGTATTTCGACTGCCTAAGATGGTGTTTTCTGCAGTGAAGTTGATGTGGTGTGGTACTCCAGGACTAGGCTTGGGAACCTCTGGATTATATGATGAGCTGTGGTTGCAATAATGTGTGTATAGTTTTGGTTATCAGTATCAACATTTGTCAAACGATACCCAGCTCTAGTCATGGGGCATCTGTGTAGGTATAAAGGTAATGTGATCTGATACTAAAAAGCAATTCTTCACTTTGTGGACTTTTTGTACAGACTCCTGTAGTGAAGACTCACACAATCACCGTTTCTGATGTGACCAACTCCCCGAGCAGTGAAACTGCCACCAAGGATTGTCCGAGAGTGCACACCGAGACTAAGACCATTACATATGAATCTGCTCAAGTAAGGGAAAAATTGTGACATATTCTTGCATTTCTTTTTTTTCCACCTGCTTTGCATTCACTTTCCAATTTCTTGCTGTTCTCTTCAGCTGTGTGTGCATTGTTAGGTTTTCTTCACTTATATAGTGCATTTATCCAAAGCGCTGTACACTGTGTCTCATTCACCCATTCACACACACGTTCACACACCAATGGTACCAGAACTACCATGCAAGGCTCTAACTTGCCATTGGGAGCAAATTGGGGTTCAGTTTCTTGCACATGGACACTTCAGTATGTGGAATGATGTGGGCCAGGAATTGAACCGCCAACCCTACGATTAGTGGACAACCCGCTCTACCACCTGAACCACAGCCACCCCGAGGTTTTGTGTTCTATAGGAGTATTTGTTCACTATGTCTGATTTGATATATCTGTGTTTCTTTTAGCCTGATGAGAACGTAGGGATGCTGCTCAATGCACAAACCATAACCTCAGAGACTTTGAGCACCACAACCACAACGCAGATCACAAAGGTGAGGGGCTTCTGATGCTGTCTTTAAGGAAAGACATTTTTATAGGACATGAGCGGTGGTGTATATTTTTCTCAAGCTGACCGCTCCATTTTCTTAGAGGGTGAAAGGAGGAATCTCAGAAACCCGAATCGAGAAGAGGATTGTGATCACTGGTGACTCTGAAATTGACCACGATAAGGTATAGTGTTCTGCGTTCTGATATATTTGACTGATTTTATGTTCTTTTGGGGATTTACATTTATGTCATGCTCATGCATTGTGTCGCACAGGTTACCATGAATTACTAATAATATGAATCCAAGAAGTGACACAATGATAAATAGCTTATTGAAATGTATTATTTATTGATTATATTTTTGTTACCCTTTCAAAATATTAATTCATGGGTTTTTTCTGTCATTTTTGACATGGTATGCAGGCTTTGGCTCAGGCAATAAAGGAAGCAAAGGAACAGCACCCAGACATGTCTGTTACTAAAGTAGTAGTGCATCAGGAAACCGAGATCACCCCAGAGTAAAATCTACCCCTAAAACACATACAGGTAAGAACAGTCGATGTTCATCAATCTTTTAAGCGAATGATTCCCAATGATCGATTGTCTAGCTTTGTTACAATAATACAGTGTTCAGTTCGAATCAACCGGCTCATCCTTGTACACGATGTGCTTTAAAATCAAAATTAAGGGTGATAAAATGTCTATAAACGCCTCTGCATTGCATTATGCCACGGTCCTGTCATGACTGAAATGACACCCCTCGCATCTGTGATCATTATTGAAGTTTAAAGCTGCCTGGTCCTTGTTAAGGCAGGTAACGTGTTCTAGGAGAAAGAAAGAAAAAAAGGACTTGGTGGTAGTAGAGCCATGTGTGTGTAATTGAGGAACTGTGTGTGTGTGTGTGAGGTGCGGTGTGTCTGGCATGGTTTAGTGCACTGCCATGGTGGTTTGTATACACTTAACTGTCTCAGGCTGATCGCAGAGGCTAGCCCTTGCTGTGCGTGCAAAGACATGGCTCTGGATGACTTCTACTCTTAATCAAACATGTGTTGTTTACTTTAATGCTTTAGTCTCAGGATGTGCAAAGGATTTTATCATTTGGTACCCTCCATTCCTGGTGTTGTAGCAAGTTTTGTGTCTAGACTTTCATCTTCCATCACCATATGTGTCGCATTTTTGCTCTGGTACATTACTTGTCTGAGTGTTTTGAGGTTTTTTCTTTTTCCTGAGTCTTTCTCTCAGCATGTTAACTACCAGATGGACGTAGTAACCTCCGAGATATCCATCTTTCCCATAGAAATCTATCCCTGATTCACGTACTCACCAGACTGCATGCCGAAGCTCCAGACTGCTTCTGCGGCCTCTCCCTCTGTAAGGACGGCAGGATGAACACGACTGATCACACGTCTCCTGGATGTTCCAGTGGATTCATCACTTACAGCATCATT
>JAFFST010046511.1:68383-108280 GCA_022414735.1 Noturus placidus | reverse complement strand
ATCACTTTTTCACACAGGGCCATGTTGGTTTGGATTTTTTTTCACCTTTAATAATAAACACCTTCATTTACAAATTGCATTTTGTGTTTACTTGTGTTGTCCTTGACTATTGTTTAAATTGGTTTGATGTTCCGAAACACTTAAGTGTGACAAACATGCAAAGGAACAGGAAATGAGGAAGGGGGCAAACACTTTTGCACACCACTGTATATATATATATAAAATAAGACTTGACTGCAAGGGCATCTTCTACTTCTGCTTGCAGCTTACAGCATTTTATTACCAAAGAACAATCAACACCCCCACTTCTGCTTCTGGAGCCATCCAGATCCATCCATTAGAGATAGCTCTGATTTAGATGAATTAGCTGATAACCTAACTGATATGAAATTAAAAATCCAAACAAATACAGTACACTTCAATGTTCCCTGAAAAATACATGCACACACTCAAACATTGCCTTGGCTAGAATGCCTAAGGGCTAGTGCAAGACTTTCTAAGGGCTAGTGCAAGGCTTTATTTTTTCTCAGCTTTGCATTGTTTAGGCCAGCACAGAGAGATTTCTTCTCAGTTCTTACTCAGAAGTAAATACTTGCCTGGGATTGGTGGAAATCGAGAGCCCATTTAAAGCGCAAGGTTTGACCAGTGTCCATGTGGGTTTCCTCTAGGTTCTCCTCCAAACCTCACAAAAGCCTGCTGATGGGTGGACTGGCTACTCTAAATTACCCCTAGCTGTGAATCATTGTGTGGAAGTGTATATGGTGTCCATGGTACCCTGATATGGACTAGTGTCACGTTCAGGGTGTGCTCTTCAGATAGGCTCAGAATCCACCATAAGCAAGGTCTTACTTAAGTTTCTCCTTTAATGCCAACTTGATTCCTGGAGTACGTTCTCTTCATCTTTCCTGAAAATGTTCAGGGAAATGTTTTCCATTGTAAGTTGTTATTTATTCTGCTTACTAATATTCTGCTCACTGGTTTCTCAAGGCCCCAGAGTGAACTGTGATTTCACATGGCGCTTCAGCGATCTCAGACACTCAATACAGAAAGAAACCTTTCTGTGTCTCTGCTGTTTAACCCTCATGAACCTGAAATGCAGATTTCTATATTGTTGCAGAAGTAGGTAGGCTGAGTTAAAGTAAACCCCTGCTGTGAAGCATTTCAGCTTGTTGCTGTGTCTTATGTCTACACCTGGATCCTATTGACTGCTAAATACAGGGGAATAAAACTGTGCCTCAGAGACCGGCAGCAGTAAAAACAAATTACAACCAGCTTTAGGCCACAACTCTCCTGCTCATAGATGCACACACTGTGAGAAAAACATGTGAACATCCTTACACCCAATGCTCTAAGTTTCATGACACATTGTTTGAAACTCACATCCACATAAAAAAGCTTCGGGTTTGTCTATAATCCAACAGAAATGTAATGGTAATGTGTAACTTCCATACTAGGAGCACAAGTCCAGTGCAAATGTCAACAACTCCCTGATATTCCTAAATAATAGCTAGCATATTGTTAAACAGAAACATGTAAAATGAAGTCTTCATTCACGAATGCACAAATCTGGATCTTCCTCAAGGCTCCCTCCTTCAGTCTGAAGGCATTCGCAAGTCAGCTTTACAAGCTGAAAGAACTGCTAAAGCCATCTTGTAAATGACGAATTTAATGAAAAAAAGATCATAAGAGGCGGTTACATGCCTGGAAGAAACTATAAAGTCTAATAAGAAAGGACAAGTTGGCCTCAGAGAAGTACACTACTGAGGGTAATTACAGTGGAGGAATTTCTTCTTCTACCCCTGCCTAATCTTCCACTTTACATTTCTTTAAGTTCAACTTAAAATGTTGTGACAAACTGTTATATATCAATAAACATTTATTAAATGTAGCCAAATTTAAATTAATGTAGCTGAATGCAAAAACATTCGCTGTGACAGTATGTACATCGGGCTATGGCCTCTTAACGAATGTTACACTATATGGCCAAAAGTATGTGCACACCCATACAGTGGTGCTTGAGCTTTTGTGAAACCTTCAGAATTTTCTATGAATCTGGATAAATTTGACCTAAACCTAAAATCCTAAAAGTAGATCAAGAGAACCCAATTAAACAAATGAGATATAAATATTATATATATATATATATATATATATATATATATATATATCCATCCATCCATCTTCATCCGCTTACTATATATATATATATATAAATCATTATACATTATTGAGGAAATGATCCAATTTTATTTATTTGTGAGTGGCCATTCAATAGAAACGTTGTGGAAGAAACTGAAACAATGAGTTCATGTGAGAAACCCACCAACATCCCAGAGTTGAAGCTGTTCTGTACTGAGGAACAAGCTAAAATTCCTCCAAGCCGATGTGCAGGACTGATCAACAGTTAAACGCAAATGTTTGGTTGCAGTTCTTGCTGCATAAGTGCGTCACACCAGATACTGAAAGCGAAGGTTCACATACTTTTACCACTCACTGATATGTAATACTGCGATGGACTGGCACCCTGTCCAGGGTGTACCCCGCCTTGTGCCCGATGCCTCCTGGGATAGGCTCCAGGTTCCCCGTGACCCTGAAAAGGAGTAAGCGTTTGAAGATGGATGGATGGATGGATGATATGTAATATTGGATCATTTTTCTCAATACATTTATGTAATGACCAAATATAATATTTTTGTCTCATTTGCTTAATTTATTCTCTTTATTCAGTTTTAGGACTTTTGTGAAAATCTGATGATGTTTTAAATCATATTTATGCAAAAATTTAACTATATAGTATATATATTATACAGTTATATACTATAACTAAATAGATTGGACACATTTAGCAAGCTGATGCATTGACATATTTTATTAGCCAGAGCATGTCATGTTGTGACATGGCCTGACCTTTTACACACTTACCAACAGCGCAAGTAACACCCAGCAAAATATCTTTTTGCCATTTTCATAAACAAATATGTAAGCATTTTATTTATTTATTTATTTATTTATTTGCTTTGCCTTTATTTGGAACACAGATATGAAATTCAGTTCAGTGGTTGGTGCACAGTTATCATCCATACAGAACACACAAAACAACAGTCAGAGACATGGACTTGTAAACAAAGTTGACTTGGACATTCTCCTAGCACACAGGAGTGTTTAATTAAGCTCTGCCTACTGAATGAAAAATGTACTCATATCCCTTCATTGCTGCAGGCAATAACAGTGATAATCTGAAAATACCCCTAAATATTTTAATATGTCTACAGTTTTACTGCCTGAACATGCATCATACACCAATATGCAATTTAGAAATGCGGCAAAATCTCATATCAACCCAATAGCTAACAACCGGCTATAAACTCTTAGAAAATTGAGAACAAAAAACTTCAATTGTCCTTCTGATTCTATGTAGAACCCATTTCCCCTTCAGAAAAGCGTTCCGATAATGAAGAGGCTAAGAATCCTTAATTATTAAAGCAACCCTTAAGGAACACTTGAAGAACCATTTTTTCTAAAAGCCAAATTAAACTTGCTTTAATATATGTGTATATGTAAACAATATGGCTGCAAAAAAAAAAAGTGTCTGCACTTGTGAATCAGTCTCTGATGCTGTGGATGATCTCACATGGACATGGTAAAGCTTGCACTTCCCGAAAACAATTCATTCCCATGTCTCACCATTTCTGTAGTAACTACTCTCACCTGGATGTACCTAGGATGTAATCGTAAAGGATTTCCTGTTCTTATTCAAAGACTCTGAGTCACCATCTGCTCATACTGACCATACTTTAAACACACTCAGTACTGATTGACCTTATAGTAATCAATTGCAGACAAGTACAGTTTCTATACCTACATCCGCATTTCTGTGAAGTTGCCTTATGAAACTGTCTACAGTTAAAAGCACTATACAAATGCAATTTTATTCAACTGAATATGTTGTGATCTCAAAAACGGAGCTCATGAACTAGGCTCTCCAAATATATGTTCTTAACAGATCTGTGAAATTCTCTTTGTTAAATAGGAAAAAAAATTGCACAGTGTGAATAAAACAGACACCAAAGAGGACCTAACCATTTACTAACAATTTACTGCTGCCTTGTGGAGTAGGGAGAGAGGTAATAGTAAGGAGAGAGGTTTGTAAGTCACATTTGTAAGTGACATTTGTAAGTCACTTTGGATAAAAGCATCTGCTAAATGAATACAGTGTGGGAAAAAGTATTTGATCCCTGCTGATTTTGTACATTTGCCCACTGACAAAGAAATGATCAGTCTATAATTTTAATGGTAAGTTTATTTGAACAGTGAGAGACAGCATAACAACAAAAAAATCCAGAAAAACGCATGTAAAATTTTTATAAATTAATTTGCATTTTAATGAGTGAAATAAGTATTTGACCCCCTCACAATTAGAAAGATTTCTGGCTCCCAGGTGTCTTTTATACAGGTAACTCTTAAAGGGAGTGCTCCTAATCTCAGTTTGTTACCTGTATAAAAGACACCTGTCCACAGAAGCAATCAATCAATCAGATTCCAAACTCTCCACCATGGCCAAGACCAAAGAGCTCTCCAAGGATGTCAGGGACAAGATTGTAGACCTACACAAGTCTGGAATGGCTACAAGACCATTAACAAGCAGCTTGGTGAGAAGGTGACAACAGTTGGTGCGATTATTCGGAAATGGAAGAAACACAAAAGAACTGTCAATCTCACTCGGCCTGGGGATCCATGCAAGATCTCACCTCGTAGAGTTGCAATGATCATGAGAACAGTGAGGAATCAGCCCAGAACTGCACGGGAGGATCTTGCCAATGATCTAAAGGCAGCTGGGACCATAGTCACCAAGAAAACAATTGGTAACACACTACACCATGAAGGACTGAAATCCTGCAGCGCCCCTGCTCAAGAAACCACATATACATGTCCGTCTGAAGTTTGCCAATGAACATCTGAATCATTCAGAGGACAACTGGGTGAAAGTGTTGTGGTCAGATAAGACCAAAATGGAGCTCTTTGGCCTCAACTCAACTCACCGTGTTTGGAGGAGAAGGAATGTTGTCTACGACCCCAAAAACACCATCCCCACCGTCAAACATGGAGGTGGAAACATTATGCTTTGGGGGTGTTTTTTCTGCTAAGGGGACAGGACAACTTCACCGCATCAAAGGGACGATGGACGGGGCCATGTACCGTCAAATCTTGGGTGAGAACCTCCTTCCTGGAGCCAGGGCATTGAAAATGAAAAGTAATTACTAAGTCATTACCAAGTACTAAGTCATGTTTTGCAGAGGGGTCAAATACTTATTTCCCTCATTAAAATACAAATCAATTTATAAAATTTTCGACATGCGTTTTTCTGGATTATTTTGTTGTTATTCTGTCTCTCACTGTTCAAATAAACCTACCATTAAAATTATAGACTGGTCATTTCTTTGTTAGTGGGCAAACGTACAAAATCAGCAGGGGATCAAATAATTTTTTCTCCCACTGTAAATGTAAATTTAATGTAAATTTAGGTAGCTTTAAGAGAATGGGTCATGAATGCTACAATCAAAGGTACTGGATGAGATGGAAATGCTCCTCCTTGCAAATCTAAAAGAGAAAAAAAAAAACTAATAAAGTTTTCTTATGGACAACCTTATAGTGGACCAAAACATATAAACATATGTTCCTTATAGCGGAACAAAACATCCCTCTTTGTCTTTGGTTAGATAAACAGTCCTGTATAGGTATTATTAGCATTGATGTCTGCACACAAATCCATAGAATCCCTTTTTATATCGCATCTATAATCTTCAAACTGATACATTTACATTTATGGAATTTCACCCATATCTAGAACAACTTACAGAAGTTTGGAGTCTCTATCATAAACACATCCTCATGGCAGTTCACTAGGTTAGAGACTTAAAGTACCTATCTGTCCTAAACCTTATTGGGGAGGTTAGTACTGATACAGCATAGACTGTGCTCTATGCTATTTAAAATGTCTTGCAAAGAAGCAAATGTTTGGCTGCAATAACAAACAGAGTCCCTTTTTGCTTTTGTCTGACTGAACAAAGAAATGGGGTTATTTGTCAGGTCATCTTTGATGACACAGTGCTGCATTTCCTATCCAATACATTTGACTGTTGGTTTGTTCAACAGGTTTGTTTATAGAGCCTGTAATGGATTGCAAAAATGATTGTGCTGACCACAGCAGGTCTTTATTCTCCGCAAGCAAAATAATCTGCTCCATTTTGGAAAATAGCTGACACTTTTAGCTAAAAAGTTACAAGTTGTTCCAGATGATTGGTATGTTTGAGATGAATTGTAGAATATCCAAGATCTGGTCAAGGCCAACTGTGGTGCTTCTGACCCTCCACAGGTACAAGCTCCAAGCCAATAGTCTTTGTGCTAATCCCTGGCTGATTCACACATACCTCAGAGATGTATGATTGTGAGAACAGTTTAAGGCAACTTGTATACTGCACTGCCCTTTCCTCTAAGTGTACTAAGGGCTTGGACAATGTGTCTGAATTAGTTCTATAACTCATACTGTGGGAGCGCCTTGGAGGGACCGTTGTTAAATCCCAGTCCTCTCTCTCCGGGGTAGACATAAAGGACGAAGTCAGATACCTGTTGAGGCTACAGTGACTCTCTGGCTGGGGCTGGTGGCCACAGACTTCTCCCTTTTCTACATCCAGGTAAGTGCTGATGTCTTCTTTGCTGGAGTTGCAGGAATCTGATAAATGAATAGAGGAGATGAATAAAGACTCATGATGACGAAGAACCTCAGTGTGAATCACTTCTCTCTGAAGTGAAACGCTGTCTTCTTTTGTGTTTCTTTTGTGCAGCAATGGCTCAGAGGAGGCCAGTTCTTTTAGGCACAAGATGTTCAAGTGGGCTGAAGGCAGGTTGCCAACCCAGTGGTAATGCCTGATCAGTGAGTTTACTTGGGTGAAGTCTGCTGAGGGCACAGTAGACATGGTGCACATCACACTCTGCATCTCAGCCAGCAGAATTTGAGTCTCTTTGTCTCGATTCTCATATAGTACTGTATTAGCACAGATGAAAATAAATAGTCCCACTCCCATGATTACAGGTCCTACTAGTTTCATCCTGTCAGTGTGAATCAGACTCGCCGTTGAGAATAACCCTTTAGCTCCAAGTCCCCAATTGGATCCCTGAGAGGGGCTCTTACTCACTGAACCTACTGCTGATCGTTGCAACCGGTATGGCCAATACCCCACCACTGCCAGTGTTGTGCCAACAATCACCACTATCATCCCCAGCACCAGGAATGCCCCCGGCATGGAGCGGATGCGCACCTTACCCTGGACTACATCTCCTTTATTCTTCCTGGACCTCAGACTGAAGCATGGCAAACGCTGAGAGGACGATGAGGCTGAAGCATGGGCTTGGGCCTTGTGGGTTCTCATACTTCCAACTCTCTGGTTCTGCAAAGGACGGGAATGTCAAATGTTATAACAGAGACCAAGCACAAAGACCTTTTTGAAATACTGAAATAATCAAACCATAGTTACAGTTACAGAGATCACACTTTTTCTTCATTTGGATGTTTGTTGTGAACATTAACTGAAGCTTTTGAACTGTATATGCATGATTTAATGTGCATTGTGCTGCTGCCACATGATTGGCTGATTGGATAACTGCATAAACAAGCAGGAGTACTCATGTTCCTACTCGTGTTCCTTGTGTTAGAAAGTCAAATTATAGCTAATGGTAATTAGGGAGTTTTTCCTTGCCATTGTCGCCACTCAGTGTCTTGCTCAGTTGGGATAATTTCTCACTTTCACAGTGTGTATACTGTGTTTATATTCCTGTAAAGCTGCTTTGAGAAAATGTCTATTGTAAAAAGCGCTATACAAATAAAATTGAATTGAATTGAATTGAAAGTTGCTAGATCTGTGGTACAGAATCAGCATTAAACTTGTGTAGTTTTCCTCGGTAATGAAAACGCACAATATGCACTAAAATGGGGGGCGCACGGTGGCTTAGTGGTTTGCACGTCCGCCTCACACCTCCAGGGTCCGGGGTTCGAGTCCCGCCAGGGTCATGTGTGTGCGGAGTTTGCGTGTTCTCCCCGTGCATCGGGGGTTTCCTCTGGGTGCTCCGGTTTCCTCCCCCAGTCCAAAGACATGCATGGTAGGCTGATTGGCGTGTCTAAAGTGTCCGTAGTGTATGAATGTGTGTGTATGTGATTGTGCCCTGTGATGGACTGGCACCCTGTCCAGGGTGTACCCCGCCCTGTACCCGATGCTCCCTGGGATAGGCTCCAGGTTCCCCCGTGACCCTGAAAAGGAGTAAGCGGTTGAAGATGGATGGATGGATGGATGGTAATTAGTTATATACATATTTGACTTCTGATTGCTTTACTATTAAAGTGTTTATCATTAGTCATGCACATAAGCAAACTTGCAGAGATTGAAAATGCTATAGATAGATGTTTTAAAACATAAATATGAATAATACTTTTCACAGAAAACATGACATTAGTTTAAGTTCATCATTAAAAATATCCACCCATCCATCTTCTTTACTGCTTAGCTTTTCTTCAGGGTCACGGTGGAACCTGGAGCGCATCCCAGGAAGCATCGGGCACAAGGTGGGTACACCCTGGATAGGTTCATTAAAAATATTTACATTTTAATATTTTTAATACTTGAGTCACTCTATTTTTTTGTTATTACTTTCACTTGAGGCTACATTTTGGGCTGGATACTCACACTTTTAACTGAGTAAGATTGAGATTATCTATATTTTCACTTTCACATACAATTTCTCAACATTGCCCCACACCTGACTGAAAGAGTGGATTCTGAGTAATAGGCAACCCAAATAGGTTCCCCCAAAAACATAAAGCAACAACCACAGAACATGACCATGGAAAAGAGTAGATGTTCTGAGGAACTCAGTATCTAGCTGCTGTTGGCCATTCGTGCCAAGGCCATTCAGGAATCAGCAGCAGCCTCCCAGAACGCAGTGTTAATAGAGAGAAGATGCAGCTGATAAACAAGCTTAAATGTTTAAAGTGTAAATTCCACCGAAGTCATTGATTTTTTTCAAGGTCACATTCCATGTAATGGGACTTTTGTGATAAATGTGAATGTCTGCATCCAATTAAAATACCGTTTGATGAAAAACAAATTGTAGATAGCTTTCCAAATATCTTTGATATATGAAGAAAAAAAATCACTTTAAAACACAGTATACATTAATGGCTATTTTTATACTTGATTTAAACAGAAAGGATACTGTTTTGTGCCTGAAATAATGCTTTTATGCTTGTAATATAGCTACTAAAGCTACAGTACAAATAAAAAGAACTGTTTAATGGGATTGGTCAAACGTTCAACTGGATTAGACAAGAGTATGACAATGAGAATGAGTGTCATTGCTATTGAGAATGATCCATCCTGTGGTCCTGTGGTGGTCATATAGTGTACAGAAGTTGATGAAAGTGAGTGTAGTGCATTTCTTTTGTTTTTCATCATGAACTCAAATCTAGCATAGTTAATAGTGTTTTGCCCACAGCAATGTGACACTGACATGATAAAATACTTTTGCCTTTTTGATTAGAATATATTGCACAGTAAATTTTTAAAACCACAATATGTTGTTCCTTGATGTTTTGCATACAAAATGTCATTTATTATAGAATTTATATTTGACATAAGAATGACTAAGATCTATCAGAATACAGATCTATCAGAATAAATAAACAATGAACTATAGCACATTCTTCTTCTTCTTCTTATTATTATTATTATTATTATTATTATTATCATCTTAGCATCTTGTCTGGGTCGATACAGAGAGGTATTGAGGGATTCACAAGGAGGAGATCCCATATCTGAATCCTTCAGTGTGTGGAAGATTGAGGGAACCTAGCTCCTTTCCATGTTTGGGGAGTAACGCAATACATTTAACAGTGTTACGTAATCAGGATACAAAAAACTATTAAGTGTAATCTGTTACAGTTACATCAAAAAATACAATAAAATTAGATTACAGGTACATTTTGTAAAAATAAATAAATAAATAAATAAATAAATAAATAAATAAATAATGCAGATACTATCAGGATTAAAAATCTTTTTCATTTAAATCCGAAGAAAGTAAACTTTTGCAGGGCTCGAGACTGTGACCAAAAATATTAATTTGCAAATTATATATCATTTTTGAGGATCATCTTTCCGTGTCAATCAATTAATGCCTAAGTAAAAGTTCAGAAAGGCATTTTAAGGTAAAAAAAAAATGTTTTGTAACTTTTGTTCCAAAGCGGAACAAACCATTTCAAGAAAGAGACTGTGGCAAAACAGGGCGATAGACAAAAGCATAAAAATGCTCGTGACAATTTAATCAGTGGAACAAAGTCCTTGTGCTATGTTTCTAGTAGTCTTTTTACTCATTTGTGACAATGAGTCTTCCTGTGGAAAATTTCCCAGGATGTTCCAACCACAAGTGAGGGCAGTAGTGGAAATCTGGGTATAATTTCTGAGGGTAATTTCCTGTCTGTGGTAGTTTAAGCATGCCAACAAGTGATGGAGCTACTCATAGTTTAGCCTAACAACCTAGCTAAACTGCTAAGGCTTAATAACATTATCACATTTTGGGACAACATGGTGGCTAACATTCCAAATGACTCAAGCTTCCACACGATGAATATATGATATGAAGATATGCTCTCCTCTTTCACAATTGAATGATTTCCCATTTCACAGTGGGACTTTGTGTCATGATGTGTGTGAAGCTAGTAAGGGGGCACAATAGGACAATAACATATTGCACACAATCTCACAAGTCTACTGGCTAGCACACTAAAACTTTTTGTTTAATGCTTTCACACAGGTGTTAAACTCAAAGGCCTTTGTCTTGTTTCATTCAGCCCATGCACACTTGCAAGCAATATGACAGATGGTCATCTGGATCGTCAAGTCCCGTTTTCTTTTACATCATGTGCACGGCCAGGTCCATGTGCACCGTATACTTGGGGACGTGATAGAACCAGGATGCACTGGAGGGAGTGTGATGTGCTGGGCAATGTTCTCCTGGGAAAACCAAAGTCCATCCAAATGCAGACAATTTAACACGTGCACACCAGCTAAGCAGCATTGTGGACCAGGTACACCCCTTCATGGCAGGGGAATTCCCTGATGGCAGAGGCCTTTTGCACACATTGTTAGGAACTCTGGCACTAGCAACTATAAATATAATAATAATAATAATAATAATAATAATAATAATTATTATTATTATTATTATTATTATTATTGATATTATTATGCGTCAGTGACAGGAGCAAACATTACTACATATTTATTACCATTGTAATATAAAGTATAGGGTGTATGGAAGTATTTATCTATGCCACTAACTCACATGAGCTAAGTGTAGCAGCTTTATGGCATGAAGCATGAGTTGGGTTTGATGAGTTGCGTTCAAGATCAAAAATCGTTGTTGCTTTCCTCCCTCAGGCTTGACTTCAATCATGTAAAGGAGACATTTTGAATGACACTCCCCATAATTCACTTAGGGTTAGGGTTATTACACTAAGGGAAAGGAATTCTGATGTCAACAACAAGTGGTTTGAGATCTAATAAATGCTAAAATGTCCAAAAAGAGAACATTTAAGGTCCACTTGAACAGGACTGAGTATGGTTCATTCATGAAGAACTGCACGTGATAAGACAATTATAAACGCGGAGACTGTTTCGTAAGACATTGTGACTTTATTTGCACATTAAAAAAGGGGTATGTGGGAGCGGGGGATTTGGGGGCCTAGGGGAAGAAACAATGTGCAGATTTGTGTAGTTGTAGTGTATAATCAATGAACACACTGAGCTTACCATGCAGTGATTCAGCTTTCAGACTAAACATGTGAAATGCAGTCAGGTGGAAGCTGTTTATCAGCCTTTATTGTCCAGGTGCTCTGTTTGCACTCAAAGCTTATCAATCAGTTAAGCTGATGGAGTTCTGTTCCAGCCTGTATCTCCTGTTCCACTACACTACACTACACTACACATGTTGTGCACTCTGAATTCAAATGAAAATCATTAATTTCTGCGTATAATTACAGGGAGTAGTTTTTGCAAGCAGAGGAGGTGTATTTTATGAAAGACAGCTTATTGTGATGTCTAAGACAAATACTTTTATTCGATTCAAGAGCAAAAAAACTCACTGATCTTACATAATAAAATACTGTCGTACACTTTACTATGGTAATCTGAAGTAGATTGTGATGTACTGTTGTATTTTATAATATTTACTACACATTGTTAATGTTATACTACAGCACACTGTAGAAATGACTATTGTGAATGGATAAACAGTGTTTTAAATATTAGAGTTACTATAGACTACTATGGGAAACTACAGTGTGTCCTAGTGTTCATTATAATGTACTATAAAAGTTTACAACATTCATCAGTGGTGTGAAGGCTTTCACACATACTGTAGTACAGTTGTAGAACATTTACTACAGTAATGACTGTAGTTTATTTTTTCTATTAGTATAGTTACCACAACAACTATAGTAGAATTACCACAACAAATGACTGCATATCACTGCAATTTAATATAGTATCTTTACTAAAATACTATAGTGTTTACTACAGGAATTCTACTACATTTTCTATAGCAAATTTACCCTAAAGTACTATAGTATTTTTTCATGTATGATCTGAGGAAGCATAACTGAAGATCAAAACAATGAAATGCACCAATTAATAAGACAGCATCAATCTATATGTTTAATATATTCTAGGTTCTTTCATTTCAGCTACATAAGGGCAGTGATTCAGTCTTATACTTACCTTGGTTATGCTGTATAATATCTGCGTTTACTGCATCCAGACATGATCACTGCATCACAACCACTCCTCAGGTCACACACGTCCGAGTCTATCTGGAAAGAAGTTTCCTGGCTGACAATAAATCCCAAAAAACGTACAAGACGTTTGTGTTGAATAGTCATCCAGTCTGAGAGGAATCAGAATGCAATAAAGCTCATGAGTAGAAACATCTACCAACAAACGCTCATGCACTCTCATACAGTCTGGAGGTGGATGAGGCAAGAAGCTCTTGGCAGCACATAATAAAGAAGGTATACAGCGCCTCCCCAGCCCGAGACTTCCTTTCCTTCACACATCATTAGTGCAGGGGGAAAAGTGGATATGCATGAAGTATTCTATAATAACTCTACAACTGTACTACAGTATGTGTGAAAAAAAATTCACAGCACAGGTGAATGTTGTAAACTTTTGTAGTACATTACAATAAGCACTAGAATACAGTGTAGTTTCCCATAGTAGTCTATAGTAACTCTAATATTTAAAACACTTTATCCATTCACAATAGTCATTTCTACACTATGCTGTAGTATACCATTAACAATGTGTAGTAAATATTATATACTATAATATACTACAGTACATCACAATCTACTACAGTTTACGAAAGTAAATGGTAAAGTATACAACAGTGTTTTTTTTCCATGTGAGATCAGTGATTTTTTTTGTCTTGAATGGAATAAAAGTATTTATCGTGAATGAACTGTGGGACACAGCACTTGCACAGCATATGTGTAGAACGCAGCATAACAAGTTATTATTAAACATCTAATAAGCTATATCTTTTTTTTTTAAATATTAAATTTAATAATCTACATGATTCCTTTAAGGTTATATAGCCTATACTCATTGTCTAAAAGACAATACAAGCACTGAAGGAGAATAAAAGCAAGCAGCAATAGATCTGCTGCCAGTGCAGTTGAACAACTGCTACTGATATAATAATGTTCATTAAAACATGTATAAATCCTTCTATCTAAATTAACCTAAGGATTAGTTGCCTATTTTTTCTTGCATCACGTTGGTTCCAATAGATTATTCTGTTTGTTTTGGCGACATCTTATGGAGTGGTACTGCAACTACTGAGTGATTCAATGATTTGGGTATCATATGTGTCCCACTGCTATTATATTATACCTACAAATAAACTAAAGATAAAGTACATTTTGCCCTGCAATCGACTGGTGTCCCATCACCTCACACCTAGCGTTCCTGGGATAGGCTCCAGGTCCACTGCATCCCTGATCATGATACTGAAAGTGAGTTTTAGGGAATAAAACACATTTCAAGCACATTTCAATGTGTCCTTCACAACAGCAACAACATTTGTGCATATTTCAAATAAATAACTTAAAAACATTAACAAAACCTATAAAATTGACAGCAACTAGAAAACAGCATCACCTTAACACTTGACTACTGTACACTTTACCTTATTCTTTTTTGGATTCATGTGTGAATACATTTAACATCACATGCTTGAATCATCCTTAACCATGAGACCTCCACGCTAGGATATGAGAATCAAAGGAAAAAATTTAAATCAAAGGAACACTGGAGTGGTACAAAATCTTAATCTATCTGATTAAGATATTTAAATCACAGTCAAACTAACGTTACCAAACAAAAAAAATCTGTATTTCCACCCACTGGTACAAAAAAAAGGACTGGAACCAAAACAATAGCAGACAAATCAATGTCTTTTTCTTTTCATTTCATTTGACCCAAAAGCCATGAAGTCCAATGCAGACAAGATGAAATATTCATGGAATATATTGAGAATGAAATATATACACTGTGATTTAATGATTGAAAAGGTCTCCAGGATGAGCCAGAGAGAATAATAACAGTGGTGATAACAATAACAGTAATAATAGAGTTAAATGTTTTATTTCAGTTGAGGACTACAGACTACAGACACGGTCATTACAAAAAAGGCCAATGTTTTTCAGTCTCTATTCTGGGTGCTTAAGACATACCTGAGACACTTCAGAAGTGGTTGCAAATTAACAGCGCAGTTGCGTTAGGTACATTTGATGTCCTCAGGCCTTACAATGTAAAGCACTATTTTTAGGAGGAGTATGAAAGTGTGTGTGTGGCATATCACGGTCTCTCAAAGTTTGTATGTTTCCTCACACTGTCCAGAAACACACAGGTAAGCAGACTAGCTGCACTAAATTGTTAGCGGAATCAGCTCTGGATCCACTGACACCCTTAGCAAGCGGTTACTGAAGATGAACGAATGTTGGGTCTGAAATAGATATGCTGGATAGCAGATACGTGCTGCCATTCTGTTTAAGAACTAAACTAAGTCTACCACTAAAGCAACAAAAGGTAATTATTGTGGACATGCAGACGATCAATCCATTATCAGAAGCTTCTGACACTAAAGAGTACAGGTAGCAATATTGGGTCATAATAAATAATTACAAGACCAACTTTTTCAATCATTTCTTACTTTAAAATACTTTAATTTTCCACTCTAAAGATTATTGGGCTTTTCTGGAATATAAGATCTAACCAAAGCTCATGTTTCCGAAGACGAGACTGCATTAATGTGGAAACTGTATTTTCAGGGACATTTATTGGCACAGTTTAATACAATGGAATGCTTTCATTCAATGAACCTTGGGAACATTTGTTATCTTGCCACATAGACAGAGAAATCAAACAGCATCTTCAGATCAGTTGGTGGTACTGAAGGGTCATATGCACCTGGTCCACATCAAACCGCAAAAACAGCCACTATCTTTTAATTCATGACATACAATTAAACTTAGCATGCTGACCACTAACGATTTAGTTCGTCAAGCATAAGACAAGCAACTGTAAAGGACAACATAAAAATAAGAGTATGTATGTAATATATATATATATATATATATATATAGCCAACTGATTTTTTTGGTCCACAGGAGATCAGGTTTTTTGTTGTGTTTGAGTGTAGATTAGTTTCAGATTAAGTATAAACTGATTGCAACCGAAATTAGATTATCTATTTACTCCATATTCTGGAGATCCACTGATTACAATAATGTAACCAATTACATTTGGAGACAAAGAAAAAATAAAAATCAATTGGAATGCTGATTCGTGCACAAATTAATACATGACTAACCAAATTCAAAATAAATCAGGGTAAAATCAGTGGAGTACGCTGTGCTTTCAGATCACCGTATGGCAGAAAGGAATATGTGTTTGGCATTTTAAAAATGGCATAGATACAAAGAATGGTAGAGACATGAGGCAGGCCTTATTTTTGGAATCACCATCTAGCAAAGCAGAGGAAAAGACATTGGATGCTACATGGTTGGACTCTCATGCAATCTTGAGAAACTTCTCCACTGTGTCCTCCTCTACTGCCTCAGAAAACATTTCATAGTCCTGTTAGGAAATGAAAAACAAATTAAAAAGATTTATAAATAAAAAGTCCAGAGTATGAGTTTCTATACAATGGGCGAAACACATCAAACTTTCAGAAAAGTTATATTTTTTTATATATATATATATGCATAAACCCAACCGAATTAAGCATTTTCCTCTAGATGTACAAGTTTCTGAAACGTTGATTTTCTGCTTATTCACATATGCATGTTGATCACCCGTAAATTAGCAAGCTCATGCACGTGCTCATTTGCATGTACTGACGCCCACAAAACTCCATAAAAAGATAAAGCACACAGACAGCTGGGAACACAAAAGGAATAAAAATAATAAAAAAAAAAACAGAAGTGGAAGTTATTCTGATGGACTTCTATGCCAATAAAAATATTTAATTATAATAACAATAACAAGCAATCTACAAGTCTTGTGTCAGCTGAAGCGTTCGTTTATGGCTCTGCTCAGACCTATAGACTGACCCGTACTCCATTTATACATCATTTCTTTCATCATGACTGAATGATTAGTTTTATTTGCCTTTATTTATGGGTGTGTCGACCGGCTTTCTTTATACTCTCCAATTAATGCCAATAAAATAAAATGACTAGTTTTCACTAAAATGTTATGGATGATGCTTTTAACCCCTGACTGAGTGAACCAGAATGAGGATGAGTTTTTGATCGAGACTTCAAAAGCTCTTGTACAAAGTGGCTCTGGATAATGGCATCTGCTAACCACTGTAAATGTAACAAACAGTTTAAACGCCACAGAATATTCCAGATATAAAAAAAGTGAAGTAATATGATATTCCTTCTAGGATTATATGATTTGAAGTCAATCAAGTCGAGGTTTACATTAGTTAGCCTTCTTATGTATAAATTTACACACACTCAGGAGCATGAGTAGGATACAAACGTTTTTTCAGAATATATGGGATTTTCAAAACGATTGTCAAACTGATCGCAAGACTGATTTACACAGAAATTAGCTTCTATGCAGGTTGATAAATGAGGCCCAGTAGACAAAAAAAAAAAAAAAAAAAAAAAAAAAAAAAAAACAGACGCACATAGGCTTCATAAAATGGGTTGATTGCACTTGAAGAAAAAAAATTAAAGAAAACCAGGTGTTAGTTTAATTCTGGAAAAACCAAATCATTTATTAACAAGAGACAAACTCTGAGGTGTCTGTTATTATAATGTTATACACACAGTTAAGTTGATCAGATACACAGTCATCCTTACCATTCAACATTCTAACAGGTCATATAAATAGAGCACATTATAAATCAAGTAGATCAGGATTTGTAGCATCATTTAGTGTTTAGAATTTGAAGAAGGGGGGGGGGGGACCCCAAACAAACTATGTTAGTGACTGAAACCTCATAGCACAACTGACGTATTTATCTGCAGTCCAGTCCAGGTCTATGGTTAAAGCAGAATGACAAGAAACCATGCAAGCAAACAGGCAGGTCATAACCTGGCAGATCATCCAAATTCAACAGAGGTGTGCAGAATGTCATCTCACATCGCACCACTTTATGCATCAGCTGATGATGGTCATGAGGGTACAATAGTAGTGACAGGAGCATCAAACTTGGAGCACTGAAAAGCGGTAAAATATTTGACTGGTTGGAAAATGAGAGGGACACATTGTCATGATGGTGAAAGGACCAAAATTTGGTGCAAGCAAGACATGCCAAGTGTGATGTGGGGGAGGTTTTACTGACACACGTTAGGGCCACAATATCCAGTGAAGAATGTCTAAATGACAGTGTATCTGAATATTGTTGCTGTATATGTTTATGATGTGGTACGTATTTTTGAAAAGTATTATGAATAAAATTAAACAATTGCATCTGCATTTTAGGCATGTCCCAGGTCTTAGCCACACCCACAGCTACTTAGCATATTGGATGAAAATGAAACGGCAAAATAGGAAATGAAAAGTAAATGACCAGCAGGTGTTACCAGTGATCATATGCAGTTCCCTTTTCTTTTTGGCACTAACAGCACCTCCATGCTGAAAGCTGAATGGCATACTTGCACTTTTCAGTGGATTTTGGTTGTATGTATACATTTTATTTTATCATTTGAGTTTAAAAATTTTGCATTTGATCAGGTATGTAGCTGAATGTGGTGGCTCAGTTAAAGTCGGTCGGTTGTGGTCGGTTAAAGGCTCTGCCAAGAGACTGCCAAGCTACCACTATGTTTTTTTTAAATGCATTTTTATATGTTAAAGAATGATAATGCACCACATCACATGGAATGAAGCTTTTATTGCTTCAGTGGCCTACACAGTCTATGGATCTTAAACCCATGTTTGGGAACGTTCAGAAGGTTCTGCTTGCGTTAAGATTATCCAAAATAATTAACATCTTCTGCACAATGCATCCAGCATCTTAAAAGGACCACTGCCCAGCTGTATTCATGTCACTAGCTAACTAACAGCCTGACACGCTATTTTAAAGTTTAATATGCTATAAAAATTTTAATATACATGTGTGCATGTTGTACCCGCAGTGATTAGAGATCTGCAGCAACATCTCATTCTCGCTTATCTCACTGCACATCAGCACTTTATGCTTTCTGTTCATTATACATTGGCATCAGAGTGATACCAGAATAAAGAATATACTATACATATGAGAAACAATAATTATAATAGATATTACAGTGAAACCCTTGATTAAACACATGAAGACTGATGATAACTTGCTCACTGACACACATTATCTTTGACATTCAATGACATACTGTAACCATGAAACTCATTCTACATGTCGTGGTACAAATACGCTTTGAAGTAAACTAAACTTAAATAGTTGCACATAATGAAGTCTAAATTAAGACCAACTCATGTATGTAGCATCCGTTAACACTGAACTCTCCGGGAACTAATAAAAACACAAGCATAGAGTATTTACAAATATGCTCAAGACTGAAAGACCTTATACTTACCCCACAGTACTGATCTTCATTGAATATCTGAGGAGGGGCAGCATTAGGGTTACCCGACTTGGTTCTCATCTCATTCCGGATGTCCCCACCCACAGAAATGTCAAGCAGTTCAAACTGGATGTTCTTACTCTCTAAAATGCGCATCACTTCAGCCTGCTGTGCCTTCACCTGGAAAACAAGCAAATGGTGCAGGTCATATACTGACTTCTGAACATCCAGTAGAACAAAGTTACAGTCTGCAGACTACTGTTCAAAACTCGTGATGATGGATAGATAGATGCAAAACATACAAAAACTGTTAAACTGAATGTGACAATACTTTAATGCAAAGTATTTTATATTTGACAAATAATTGGGCCCAATTTGAACATTTTCACTTAGGGGTGCACTCACTTTTGTTGCCAGCAGTTTAGACGTTAATGGCTGTGTGTTGAGTTATTTTGAGGGAACAGTAAATTTACACTGTTACACAAGCTGTACACTCACTACTTTACATTGTAGCAAAGTGTCATTTCTTCAGTGTTGTCACATGAAAAGATATAATCAAATATTTACAAAAATGTGAGGGGTGTACTCACTTTTGTGAGATACTGAATGCTAAATCAACAGCATCCAGTCAATACCATTTAATTTGTAATTATTTTTAAAAAATAATAATAAAATAAAATACAAAAATACTTATGAGAAAAGACTGAAAATTACACAAGAGGGCAGACCAACACCCAGGATTTTATTTCAGGGAGCAAAAAAAATGCCCTTCGAGTTGTCTTGATACAATAAAATAGATTGGATGAGTATTATTTAGTCTTAGATTGTGTGTGTGTGCATAGACAAAAAATTTTAATATCATGGAAAAGTTGTTTTTTTTCCCAGTAATTTAATTATTAAAAAAGTGGAACTTTCACATATTCTAGATTAATTATATCAATTGAAATACTTCAAGGCTTTTTGTTTTAATCTTTATTACAGCTTAAGGAAATCAAAAATCCAGTATCTTAAAATATTAGAATAAAGAATTTATAATCTGTGTGCAAAGGGCAAGAAGCACTTTACATTGTGTAGAAGCACTGCAAACTTCTCTGGGCTCGGTCTCATCTGAGATGGACAATAGCACAGTGGAATTGTGTTTTGTGGTTTGAAGAGTCAACATTTCAAATAGTTTTTGGACAAAACAGCCATTGTGTTCTCCGGGGCACAGAGGAAAAGGACCATCCAAGCTGTTATTAGCATCAGGTCCAAAAGTCAGCGTCGGTCATGGTTTGGGGATGTGTCAGTGCCCATGGCAAGGGTAACTTGCACATCTGTGAGTGCACCATTAATGCAGAAAGATATGTACACATTTTGGAGCACTATATGCTTCCATCCCGAGCAGGACAATGCCAAACCACATTCTGCCCGGATTACAAGCGCATGGTTGCGTAAGCAGAGAGAGTGCAGGTGCTAGCATGGCCTGCCTGTAGTGCTGACCTGTCTCGAATTGAGAATGTGTGGCGTATTATGAAGTGCAAAATAAGGCAACAAAAGGCCCTGTACAGTTGCTCAGCTGAAGAAATAATAATGGATGAATGGGCGGGGGGAGTTACACTTGCTAAACTTAACCAACTGGTGTCTTCAGCGCCAAACACTTAAGTGTTATTAAAAGAAAAGGTGATGCTACACAGTCGACTGTCCCAACATTTTTGGAATGTATTGCAGTCATCAGATTTAAAATGAGTGTATTTTCAAAAAGAAATTAAATTCACAATGCAAAGCCTCAAATAATTTATTTTCAAGATAGTACAGGGTGAACTGAATTGTCAAAATTTCTATTTTCTTTGCATTTTCCATGAGAGAGAGAGAGAGAGAGAGAGAGAGAGAGAGAGAGAATTTCCCTTCACTGGAAGGAAGAGTCCAAAACCTGTTCATGCATGACACAAAGTGAGCTCTATGAAGACATGGTGTTTTAAGGTTGGAAGAAAGTGGAGGAGTCCTGACCCTCAACCCCACTCAACACCTTTGGGATGAACTGAAACTGGAGCCTCCTTGACATCCCAACATCAGCACCTAACCTCAACCTCACTAATGCTCTTGTATCTGAATGAACACAAAGCCCACAACCACGCCCCAAAATCTAGTGGAAAATCTGGGGCGGCTGTGGCTCAGTCGGTAGAGCGGGTTGTCCACTAATCCAGTAATCGTA
Organism: Noturus placidus; assembly: GCA_022414735.1. Classification (NCBI taxonomy): domain Eukaryota; kingdom Metazoa; phylum Chordata; class Actinopteri; order Siluriformes; family Ictaluridae; genus Noturus; species Noturus placidus. The sequence goes on along the minus strand of JAFFST010046511.1, from coordinate 86,903 downwards.
GGGTTGGTGGTTCGAATCTCGGCCCGGGTGATCCCATGCCGAAGTGTCCTTGGGCAAGACACTGAACCCTAAGTTGCCCCCAATGGCAAGCTAGCACCTTGCATGCAGCTCTGCTCCCATTGGTGTGTGAGTGTGCTCTCATTTGTAAGTCGCTTTTGATAAAAGCGTCTGCTAAATGAATAAATGTAATGGAAACCCTTCCCAGAAGAAAGAGTGGAGCTCATTATAATAGCTGTACTTTAGTGTATATGGAAACTTTAGAGTTGCTTAAACAGTTACTGAGACTGTAAAAGCACATGCTCTTGTTTCTGGCTATAAAAAGCCAAGTTGATGATTCATTGTGAAATGTTCTCTGACTAATCTGCTTAGGGAAGTTCCTGGCACTCTTCAGATGCACTGTAGATACACACATGGTGGTGTAGAGACAGGAAGCTGTTACAGGTCATGAAGTGTGTAGGTGGACAAGTCTCAGGGCAGCTCAGCACAAAGACACGAGTTAACCACTTACCACACTGCAACAGGGCAAATCAATCATCATGGATTTAAAAAGTCCATGATCTCACTTCCTTTATTTCTGCACTTCTTTATACATGAAGCAACACGATGGCAGCGCGTGCAACTTTCAGACATGCCCTGGCCATCAGCACTTCCGCTTCTCCACAGCAGTAATAACGGTTTGTTTGTTTGTTTGTTTGTTTGTTTGCATGACAGGTCGCTCACCTTTCTTTCCTTTTCAGCTTCTATGGTGCACAATGTTGAGTGACACACAAACACTGGTGTAAATGTGTAGAAGACTGGATTTAATTAGGGATTAAGGAAGACGCAACGCTACTCACACACTGGGTGTGTCTCCTAATCTCACTACATGCCAAATGTGTCTCTTTTTTTTTTTTTTAACCGCGGAATGATTCCTACTAAGTGCCGAATAGAAGGTTCGTGTGTCTTGTTTCTCACCTCTCTTGAAGCAGTGACGGTTGTGTAGTATAATTTAACACCCATTGTAGAGATGAATCCTTTGTGTTGTTTTCAGGGTTTATATTAGCGAGTACAGTTAGCGTACACTCCCCCCCCCCCCCCCCCCCCGCTACTCGCTGGGAGATTTAAAGCGACAGGACCATGTTTGCTTTGCTGGAACTGGAAGGTTAACGAAATTCCAAGTCGGAGAGACTGAAGAACAACTCTCCGCTTCGCAATTCCTTCTCGGAAAGTCGTAGTTTTCATTTGTTTTTCCCTTCCCTCAGAACTCCGACTTGTCCGAAGTTGCAGTTTCGTGACGTCACTTCAACATAGAGGGCTCCTAGTAAAAATTAAAGAACAAGAATAAACAAACAGTGTGATGGAACCCTTCAACCCCCCCAACAACGACAAAAAAAAACAAAAAAAACAGTGAACCATGTGTAATAGTTTTAATGGTTAAACCAATAAAGACTTGTATTGAGGGTGGAGGTCATGGTGGAACTGGAGCCTATCTCAGTGAGCATGGGGACATGGACAATCAGCCTACCATGCATGTCTTTGGACTGGGAGGAAACCAGAGAATTCAGAGGAAACCCCCACAGAACCTGCAAGTGGCAAGAATTGAACCTTCAATCCTGGAGGTGTGAGGCAAACATGCTAACCACTAAGCCACTGTGCGCCCTCCCTGATGGTAATTTGTTGCTTTTGCATGCTTTTGTGGCATGTCACATCTCTTGGATACCATTACGTAGAACTAGGCAATATGACAAAAATATCATATCAGCATTCTTGAGGACATTTCTACGATACACAGTGTGTATCACAATATATAATTTGTCTAATAAAACTGTAGTTCACGATACTTTTCTTTAATGCCTACAAAGAGAAAGAAGATCAATTTGTTTGTTTTTTAATCTATGGCATCCGTTCAGTACTGTTTCATTTGTAATTATTAAAAATGTAAAAAAAAAAAAAAAAAAACTACAATGCCTTACCAACAATATCTCAGAGAAGGGTATTGCATAATCATTATCATGATATCAATGTTATATCGATATATTGCAAATGGCAAATGGCGCACTTATATAGCGCTTTTGTCCAAAGCGCGTTACACTGTGTCTCATTCACCCATTCACACACACTCATACACCAATGGTAGCAGAGCTGCCATGCAAGGTGCTAGCTTGCCATGGGGGGCAACTTAGGGTTCAGTGTCATGCCCAAGGACTTCGGCATGTGGAGTCATCCGGGCCGGGATGACTCTACCATTAAGAACCAGTAATGGTGATGGTTTTAATGGTTAGCTGATGGTTTGTAATGGTATTTGTTTTGGAAACAGTCACAATTTCTTTGATGGTTTCTGTTGGGGGTTTTTTTCAGCAGGGAAGGTTTTAAAGCAGTCTTTTGAGTTTTATATTTATATCTGAACAGCTAAACACTGGGTGATAGCTACCTTGATAATTGAAATGTTCATTTGCTTTCTGCAAGACATTTTAATCACACTGCTCTTTGATGTCATTTTTGGTGTTTTTTTCTGAATGATCTCACCCACTTTTAAAATAAATAATGAATCACTAACCAAACAACTCTTTAATGTTTAACGTTCTAATGTGAAAAGTTGGAACATTACAAGTTTCAGTTGTCATGAATCCAGCATAACATCTCCATATACACAGGCACAATCCAGCAATCAGTCACCTTCATTTAAAACCAACATTGTTGCATGCAAATAAACAAATTATTTAAAATCCTGATATCTGCTTACATTTTGTCTGCTATATTTGCTTAAGTAAGGTAGATAGCATTAATGTTTGCATTAGCACAGCAATAGGAACAAGGCTTATCATATTTAAACATTTCCTCACATGTACAGTGCCTTGCGAAAGTATTCGGCCCCCTTGAACTGTTCGAAATTTTGCCACATTTCAGGCCTCAAACATAAAGATATAAAACTGTAATTTTTTTTGTGAAGAATCAACAACAGGTGGGACACAATCATGAAGTGGAACGAAATTTATTGGATATTTCAAACTTTTTCAACAAATAAAAAAGACTAAAAAATTGGGCGAGCAAAATTATTCAGCCCCCTTTAGTTAATACTTTGTAGCGCCACCTTTTGCTGGGATTACAGCTGTAAATCGCTTGGGGTATGTCTCTATCAGATTTGCACATCGAGAGACTGAAATTTTTGAACCCAGAAACTGAAATCCAGAACCCGGAAGAAAAAGTAGTTCCAATTCCTCCGAACAGTTTCTCATCTCATTCACTATCAGATAAGGTCTACATTCAGTCTGACACACACATACATACACAGTACGTTTAAATAGACAACAATAATCCACTCTTAATCTAATTAAGACCATACTTTGATTGAGAAACTACCATGTACCATATAAACAGCTATTTTTTAATTACCTTAATCTAATTAAGGTCATAATTACAGACATGTAAACACCTTAAAGACTTTATGAACGTCGTGTGGGAGTTTTCACCGCATTTTGCGACAGGACACGATCACACACGGCATTTTACGTTTTAAGGCGAACAAGAGAGTTCGGTCGCGGCCCAAATCGCATACTTTCCTACTCTAGGCCTGTAGTGGGGAAAATACATGCATCTCGGCTACTATATAGACGTTAACTACGCGATTTGGGACACACCCACGGCTTCAGGCAGTTGTCTATACGGCTTTAAGCAGTTGTCTATTAGCACGTACAGCATGACAAATAATTAACTGCACTTAAAGCGTTCGTAAAATAAATAAATAAATAAATAAAAACACCTAAAACTGTATACGGTACCATAACGAAAACGAACTGTATGTTTATACGTGAAATTCTGTAGGGACGACGTGGCGCGGTGACGTAACGACGCGGGCTCTTAATCTAATTATGATCTATAACTTGTAAAACGGGTAACGGAGACACACAGAGAGAGCGCGGAGGAAGAATAGAGAAGAAAAAGTAGTTCCTATAGCTCCGAGCGGTTTCTCATCTCATTAATTATCAGATAAGGTATACATCCAGTCTGACAAATACCTAAACATGCTATAAATTATATTTATGTTAAACTCGATTGTTAAAGAGCAATGGCAGGATCGGAAGTGATGATGTTTCTGTATCACTCCGCCAGGCCCCCGGAGCCGGAAGTGGCTGGAGAGGAGTTGGGTTTTTCTTTTTTTACACCATATGATTTATACGGTGATGGCGGATGTTGCTGAAATAGAGTCGGTGAAGAATTATCAAATAGCGTTTGAGAAGATAGACCTAAACACCAGTCGATATCCATACTGTATTGTGTGGACACCAATCCCCGTGTTATCGTGAGTTGTTCTAGTACACCGGTTTGTTTTGACTTTACTTTCAGGAAGAGAAACAGCCGAATGTTTCTTCTGCAGTAATTCAGCTGAAACACTACCACTGAACCGACACCCAGTGATGGTGTCAAGGGCGTAACCATGGTATGGATATTAGGGGGTCTAATGAACTCGGCAGGAGGATATGCAAGTGAATGTAATGTTAATGGTCAAAAAGCGGAAGTGACGTTAGCCTAGTCTACTTCGTGGGTGTGCAAATATCAACTGGTAATTGATGTTCTTAAGAACAAACCAAGCCATGGTATGATGCCTTCTATACTAAGCTAAAGTTACGTACTATTTAGGTATGTAGTTACTTACTGTCTGAATAAAAACTCGTATGTTCTGCTGCACTTTTCTACACTTGTCTCCATTTCTTACAGACTGAGCTGTTAAAATATATCAACAAACTTGTGTATGGGCGAAAACAAGTGTGCAACTGGAGGGGGGCACACCGATTTTACTTGACAAACAGAAATATGTTAAAAAGGAATAGACATAGAGAAATAGAATAGATGAAGAAAAGACAGATCAGTTGGCAGGGTTCATTAAAAGGGGACATATAGAAAATATTTTGTACTGTATATTGGGGGGGGGGGGCAGATTGGTATTTCCTCAACATTGAGGGGATACGACCCCCTAAAAAAATGCGTGGTTACGCTCATAAATGGTGTTCTGGTCAAATGGGACTTTTCATGTATTTCAGTGACAGCTGTTTACTGTAGCATGAAGCTAGTTGTGCTTGTTAAGGAAGGCACTGGAGGAGAATATGTACCCAAACACCCAGAAGGACAGCTGTGCAGAATAAACACACATGTAGGATGAAATATGTATGCTTTGGTTTAAAAAAAAAAAAAAGCTTTCTTCTCTGAAAAATGAAAGCATTTACATTGTTTTAGCCTTATCTGGAGCAGAGGACTGGCAGTGTGTGTGTAGGTTTTTATTCCAACTATGCAGAAACCATACCTGACCTGTCTATTGAAAGCCAAGATCAGCTGATTAAACAGGTGGAATCATCAGCTCGCTTGGAATGAAAACCTGCAGCCACACCGGCCCTTTCCAGATAAGATTGGACAATCGGTTTAGGCTCAATCTCAGAAAAATAATTTATTATTTATTTTGGTTGTAAATATGTGCTTCATAGCCCACACCATTAACTAGAACTTTCTCAATCTCAGCACCACACTGTTACAGCTGAAGGCCAGCTATGGAAGAGAGAATCTTTGTTTCAGTGAGGAGAATTGGCTCCTACAGACTAGATTATTATTGATTTATGTAAAAAATGTGAGCGTGAAATGTTATTTCCTGCAATGATCATGTTGTGTAACGCGCCAGAGCGGTTAAAAACAGCGAGTCTGTTTAAAGCCCTGTTCGGATGGGGTTTGTTGATCAACTGGACATCTGTAATACTTTTAAAAAATACACTGAAATGAGCAGAGGAGGAGCGAGTCCCAAGTGGGTTGTGTTTTCTGCACTTGATGTTTAGATATTTAAACTGTGGCTCAGTCGGTAGAGCGGGTTGTCCACTAATCCACTAATCGTAGGGTTGGTGGTTCGAATCCCGGCCCGGGTGATCCCATGCCCAAGTGTCCTTGGGCAAGACACTGAACCCTAAATTGCCCCCGATGGCAAGCTAGCACCTTGCATGGAAGCTCTGCTACCATTGCTGTATGAGTGTGCACTTGTAAGTCGCTTTGGATAAAAGCGTCTGCTAAATGTAAATTTAAGGAAGTGGGAGTGATACAACGTGTTATTATTTATAGAAAAGTAACTTGTAACTGTCATTATAACGGTTCCTTTAATCTGCCTACAAGATCTCGCTTTTCTTAGTCATTTTTATTTCCTTTCTCCTTCTGAAAATGCTTTCCCAGGTAGCATGTGTTGTCAAGTCGAAGTTTTACGGCACAGACCAAGTATACGGCCTTTTCTAAAACATCTGTTTTGTGATTGTGATGTGTTTGGAAGTGTTTGCTATCACCAAGACGTGCGCTATGAGAATAAATACAGCAAGAAGCGGCAGTCATCCTTTCCACCTTGAAGAGGTATCTGTGTAGAAAATCTCCAATGTGGATCTGGACTAAACTGATCAAACGAGTGCTGGGTTTTGTGGAAAATAGTAAGTAATTCATGGAAATAAAATGACTGAGGAGCGCCTATACAACAAGAAATGACCCCATGTACCTTTAATCCTGTCCGAATAGGGCTTATAGAGGTCTAAGTGTGAGATTTTTTTTTTCCTCCCCACACAATTATGTTTTCTTTATTTTAAGGAAGTTTGTAATTAGATTCAGTTTTATTTGTATAGCGTTTTAAACAATGGACTTTGTCCCAAAGCTGCTTTATAGAACCATATATAAAATCAGGACATAAATTTTAAATGTATGAATTTATCCCTAATGAGCAAGTCAGAGGTGACTGTGGTGAGGGAAAAACTTGCCTAGATGATATGAGTAAGAAACCTTGAGAGAAACCAGACTCAAAAGGGAACGCATCCTCATATGGGTTACACTGGATAGTGCGATTATAAATAAATAAAAAATAAATCCCTTCTATAAATGTGCTCATACTACATGGTGAAATAGTGCAGTTGTGTAACCAGGAAGATTCATTACAGTTTTTACACTCCTTTATTATTCACAGTTTTTACACAAAACCGTTTGTGGTAATTGTAGTCCTAAAGCTATCATAGCACGGTGTAATTTAGTTAACTGAATTTGTAGCCTGTTTATGGCTGTTAACAGCTTCAGTGCCATTTTAAACTACATGGTTAATGACAAAAGCAAATAAATGGGTGCAAATAATAACGCATTACATTAATTTAAGGATGGGCTAACTTTTAAAATGCACTGAATGGAGGATGCAGTGTCTGTAGTATGTCTAGCAGCGTCTGAGGTTTCTCCACCATGTCCAGCTCAGTAGCATCTGAAAGTCTTGTGCAGTTCACTTAGGAGTTGGCTTCATCTAATCTGAAAAATGTTTCAGATATCATCTGCTTCAGTGTTTTTTCACCTCACCATTCCAGCTAGTGAAGAGTGGTAACGTGCAAATGTATTAGTTGACTAGTCCAGTGGTTTTTAAAGTGGGGGCCGCCAGGGGGCACCCGGGGGGCCTCAACAATTTGGTGTGAAAAATAAATGTGTTTTCTCTTTCTCACTCTCAAACAACCACATACACACACAATCAATTCCTAATGCAATGTAAAGATGTAATTATTAATAAAAAAGAGGGGATATGTTCAGAAGTCTGTATTATTAATTTGTTTTAAAGACATCTTGCAAAAGGGGGGGCCTCTGTCATATTTTAATGCCATTTGGGGGGCCTTGCTTGGAAAAGTTTGGGAACCCTTGGACTAGTCTATAGAACCCCTAATACAAGTGGTGGATTGGTTATTTTGCTTTTCGTGTAACACGTGGACACGTGACAACTTCTGTAACAACTACCAAAGACAGGTCTTTAACCAAAACTGGATAGAGAGAGAGAGATAGATAGATAGAAATGTTATTTATCCTGATTGAAATTGAAAGACTTGAATAGTCTTTCGGACTAAACCGCCATTTTTTGTTGATGTTTCAGATGGCTGTTTCCATTCATTGGGCACATGGGGATCTGCACATCAGCAGGCGTGATACGTGACTTTGCAGGGCCTTACTTTGTATCGGTAAGTTTGAAGTACTCATAAAATTTTGTAGTATTTATTATATTATTTGCAGCCTGTCAACACTATAGACATCTGTGGCCAAGAGTCCAAGAGAGAAGATTGGCTAGGTGGGAGGGGCATACTCTCTCTCCTGTCAATCACAGTGACACTAGCCAATCATGGACTGTCAGCTCATCTATGCAGAAGAAGGTGGATAGCGCTTTCCTCCAAGTTTGACGCACATACCTGATGCAGCAAGAGCTCTAAAAGACGCAGTTTTCTGGCTTTATGTGTCTCTGAGGAAGCACGTTTTAGACTAAATTAAGGAGAAAATCTGGGAAAAATCTCCCCAAAAAAGGAGCAGTGAACTGATGAAGTAATGAAAACTATAAGGCTGTGTCATATAGATGGCTGAATAATGCTACTGGACTAACTTTTGTGTTGCAGGAAGACAACATGGCGTTTGGAAGGCCAACAAAGTGAGTTAATTCAATTGAAATATATCTGAGGGCACCTTTTTAGTTTTACATAATAATTTCTGAGTAAATCCTTTAAGGACAGGCATGATTTAATACATTCAGTAAAAAAGTGTTCTTCAGTACACTATTCAGTTATACAGATTTCCCGTTCAGGTACTGGATGCTGGATGTCAGCAAAGTATACGCCAGTGGCTCTAATGCTTGGGACACAGCAGTTCATGATGCCTCAGAAGAATACAAACACAGAATGGTAAAGTGCATTTGTGTGTGTTTTACTGCGTGTTTACCTCTAATTTCTTCAATTGTTTTGGAAACTGCTTTGACCACACACATAAATATTCCTATTAGCTATATTAAATTACCTGAATGTATTTTTTTTTTTTCTGCAGCACAACCTTTGCTGTGACAATTGTCACTCACATGTTGCCATGGCACTGAACCTAATGCACTATGACAATAGCACCTCGTGGAACATGGTGAACCTCTGTTTGCTTTCCCTCATTAATGGCAAACATGTCAGGTGAGTGCAATAATGGAGAGCCCTGTTATTAAAATGTTGACGTATTTAATATTTTAAATGTTTCTTAAGGTAAAGCCATGTCATGCTTTTCTGTTAGTATCCAGTAAGGGAATTACACCCATGGATTATGTGTTGGTGGTGGTCAATTCTCTATACATCTCGTGGTTCATATCTCTTTAGCCTGTATTCTGAATTTATGGCTGCTTGCATTTTATTTATAAAACACACATTGTACTTCCATGCTCTCAGAATAAAGGGTTAGGGAATTAGCTCTCAAGCCGTTATGTAGGTGGGTTAGACATTTCTTGAGCCCTCCCCTATTCCCGCTCATATTCACAAAGCTCCAGGGTCTACCGTGGCCTGTAGAGAAGTGTCTGTAAAATAAATGACCCATCCAAACACAACAATTCAATTCAGTTGTCAGTTTTTACATGAGCTTCTCCACTGTTCACTGTTCGCACCCGAGTGAAAAACTGATTGTGGTAGTTGTGGTAGTTGTAGTCCTAGCCATCAGTATCAGTAGTATTACTGTATATAGAGAGTGGCAGTCAGAGCTCATCTAGCACGTCAGGAGAACCTAGACAAATCAGAAACCACAGCCTAAACATATGAATTGTTCCCTTATTCTATGGGAACTGAAGTTCTTTATTTTATGCATTGCGCTGCTGTCACATGACTGGCTGATTGAATTGTTGCATGATTGAGCGGGGCTACAGGCATTCCTATTAAAGTGGCCTGTGGGTATATAATTCTGTCTTGTCTGTGTGTGTATTCATTTTTACTTGAATGATGTTATAAGCAAATTGGATGGGCACATTCAACGGAATTTTCAGTTGTCACTCCCAGTTATCGTTAGGTGTTTAGCTGTACCTGTAAATGTTTTTGTTTCACTCTCTTCAAATAATCTCCATTGCAATACCCCAAGAACTGATGCAAGTATGAAGAAGTTTTCCCTCAGTTCCAAACCAGTGATCGATCAACTCGAAAACTAAGTTGCTAAGTGATTTGTTTGCACGTTAGCTTGTGTGTGGTTCACACTGCATTCTGATAAACTCCGCTTGAACCATTCAGATGTTTATGGTTTAAATTTGCTTCTATGGTAAATGGAAATAGTGAGGTTAATTTCCACAGATGGTTAATATCTAACTTGACTTTTCTCAACATCCTGCTCACGATGCATCATGGATCCAGGTCCTGGTGAATTTTCAACTATTAAACACACTTTTGGAATTTTTTATGGACTTTTTATTAGCTGACAATAGCTGCGTTTAAATGGACAACAATAATCCACTCTTAACCCAATTAAGACCCTACTGTGATTAAGAAACTACCATGTAAACAGCAATTTTTAATTACCTTGATCCAATTAAGGTCATACTCGAAGTAGACACTAATCGAATTAAGACATGTGGAGTACTCCTGTTTTAGTTGTATTATGGACGTGTATTACAGACATGTAAACACATTATGAACGTCGTGTGAGTTTTCACCTCATTTTGCGACAGGACACGATCACACACGGCCGCTTTATGGCGAACAAGAGAGTTCGGCTGCGTCCCAAATCTCATACTTGGCTACTATAGGCCTGTAGTTTGGAAAAATCCATTTATCTCATACATATACCTATACAGTAGGTAAGCACGTGGTTTGAGACACAGTCCATGGCTTCAAGTAGTTGTCTATTAGCACGTACAGCATGACAAATAATTAAGTGCATTTAAAGTGTTCGTAAAAATACCCAAAACTGTATACAATTTACTTCATAATGGTACAATAGCTAAGTCGACCAGGCTGTGGACCTGGCATTGTTACTTTTTAGCTGACTAATATTTCTTGAAGATTTAGAGGATTTGCAAATCGCAGTTTTCTTTTACATTTGGTTTGTTTTGCCTTCCTTTTTAATCTTTGCGATGTGTACTAGGAAGATTTTCCTGTTTAATGATGCTTCTACTTGCTGGATATGCCTACTGCCTTATAGTAAATATGTTGTATAAGGTTGATGGACACTAAAAGTCGGCAGCCTTTAAATGCAATATCAACAAGCATACAGCAGGTGCAAGAGCCAGCTGCTGTCTGAATGAACAAAGTGGCATAATAGAAGGTGGAATTACCTTAATGGAAGAAAATGAATGAAAAGAACGAAAACGTCAATTGTCCATTAAGCTGTTTTGATTTTTGCCAGAACCATTACCTTACTAGAGCAGTTTACTGTAAAAATACTGTACCGTAGCTTGCTAACAGTATTCTACAATGAAATGCATTGGCGTTGTATTGCAAAGGCCCAAAATATAATGAGATGAAAATTTAAGTAGCTTATTGTATTATGGACAAGTTATTACATAATAGTAATAAACGGAGAATAATAATAATTGAGAGTCGCATAAAGGAACATTATGGCAAGTAGTCTGATAAAACGATTTTTTTTAAATGAATAACGCAAATACACACTACAGGTTTAATAATGTGTAAATAATCATAATTGTTTTGTTTTGTACAACCTGTACATGGCTATTAATTTAATTGTTTTCTTTCTAATAGCACTTTCTTTTTACTAAAAAGTCACAATGATCTGGATTTGTTTTTAGCATGGATTTACAGACAGATTCCCATGCTCTTATACAGTGGCAGGTGCTTGATGTTCACCAGATCAACTTAGATAGACATGGATAGAAATAGAAGGAAATCTATATTAACTGAAAAAACAAACACACTAAATGTTCTTTAAGGTCGCATGCATGAATTCTCTTATTAATTAGTTCATTATAGTGCATTAGTAAAAAGCTATGTTTTAAGTAAAGAAGTAAGGGACATGGTGGCTCAGTGGTGAAGGCTGAAGGTCAATAATCTTCTGACCAATCAGAATTGAGAAACGGTGCTGTGGTATAATTTGTTACATATCAAACATGTTATGTTTTCAAATGATTATGACCCCTTTCATAACATTTTTCATAACATTTCAGTAGTACAATGGAGACTTTTTCCTCACGTGGTGTGCTTGCTTTTAGGTCATGGTGTTAAAGAAGCTTGCTGCAACAAAGGCTAGCAGCTGTTAAGGCTCCCCTGAGGGCTATTTTCTGTCAACAGATTTTATTTATTTATTTTTTCTTGGGAATGGGAGTTTCTATATTTGGTGCATCGTCATGGCAATCGTTGTGTATTGATCTTTTCATTAACATGTGATCTTCAGTTACAACCAGCTTTTATTTTATAATTGAGTTGACCTTTTTGCTGATTTCATACATTACCCACAATACCGTTTGCCATTTATTGCTGGATTTTGCCCTCAGTAAATAGAGCGATGCAGCAACGCTAGGGATGTAACAGTGGCCATGGCAACCGCAGCACCGCAGTGGTAGTTTGCCACTATGGCGGCGGAGTGCCCCCTGTGGTAGTGTGACATCATTTCTGCTTGAGTGGGCACTATGACAAGTGCAAAGTACAATGTTTTGTATACAAGTGTAATAATAACTGTTGCAGTATTAATTTGTATTTATAGCCTACCATATAGTGGGAGAGTTTATATTAATGCACATATTACTAATAGTAATGATATTCAAACGCTTTATAGAAACGCTCAGGCTGTTTCTCATTATAACAACTCGAAACAACAAGGCTGTATTTCAGTTTTTTCACTGACGGAAGTGCTAAAATAAAGCCTCGTTTAATTTTTCTTTAGATTTAGGTTTATATTTAATTTAAGCCTGTAAAATTATGTTAATATTATATTACATTATATGATAAAAATGTAATAAAAATTTCAATAGCCCCCCAACCACCACTACGTTGTTGGTCATTAACTAGCGTGGTGGTAAAAATTTGCCACCGTCACAGCCCTAAGCAGCACTTTAGTCTTTTATTCTATCCAGCTCTCTCTCAATTCATCTGTACACTCTGCTCAAACAGATCATCTTCCGAAGCTTCAACGTTCATGATTTTTAAGAGCTAACTGTGAAACCTGAGATTAAAAAATAGTTTTGCTTCCATCTGTTAAATATACCGGTACCATCTGTTCCTGGTTTCAACGACACCACAAACCAGGTGTTGTTACGTTGTTTTTATAATCTTTCAAAGCTATGATATAAAGTACAGGATAGCTCGATACTGCTAAAATTAGTGCTTTAATTTTTGAATTTCGTTTTATTTATTTATTTTTTATTTATTTATTTTTTTTACTAAAAAGGTCACACAGTGATGTTGCACATCTATTAGTCACACGTGTTCACGTGATATGATTACAAAGCACAGAGTTCACCAAATATGAACTTCCGTCACGCAGCGTAGTATGAAAATTCTACGCATGAGCTGGCGTTTCCGGTCTGCTGTTTTTGGATGCTTTTTAATGGAAGTCAGTGGAGCGCTACAGCCTAGGGTGACCACCACTTTAAGTTGGACTTTAGATAAACACGCTGTTAGTGGCACAGTAGTTCTGTAGTTACGAGGCTGTCGTTATTACACAGAAATCTGACATTAGACATAGGTTTATACTTACAGACCTCAAGACCTTTCTTTAGAATCACTGTGTACAAAGTAGGTCATAAAGTACTTGCAGCAAGTAAAGAAGGCACAAAGAAGCAGAAGATTCACTCATTTTATCATGGAAAAAACAAGGAAAGCCATATTGGTCCACAGAGCTGTAGTGAATTATTGGAAGTCATTACAAAAAGGAATATATAACACACATGGTGCATGTAATGTATTATAATTTGAGTTTACCTTAAGGATTGTGTGCATACCTGATCTCTCTCACCAGCAAGGTATTCCAGCCTGCAGACCCTCTGCTCACAGGGTGTTTTTTGTTTTTCGCACCATTCTACAGTATGTAAACTCTACAGACTGTTGCGTGTGAAAATCTCAGATCATCAGTTTCAGTTTCTGAAATACTCAAACTAGCCCATCTGGTACTAACAACCATGCCACGGTTAAAGTCACACTTTAGAGATCACACTTTTTCTCCATTCAGATGTTTGATGTGAACAAATTGAAGCTCTTTACCTGAATCTGTATGATTTTATGAATTGTGCTGCTGCCACATGCCTGAAAGATTGGATAATTGCAAAAATGTGCAGGTTTACATGTGTTCCTAATAATGTGTACAGTGAGTTTATAGTGAATGTCTGAAAAACTGGGTTACGAGCAGATTGTCCCGTGCCTAGACTCAGGATAGACAGAGACCAGGATAAAGCAGTTACTGAGGATGAATAAATTAATTAATCAATCAATATACAAACAACAATCTGATTAAATCATTAATTTTCCTTTATATACTTCCTTTATATCTTTTCATTCTTTTCCCTTATTCACGATACACAATTTTCAAAAAATCATCCAGTTGACCTGTATTTATCTCTTTTCCCCTGCAGCTGGGCTGGATTTCTAAAGACCTGGCTGCCCTTCCTTATATTATGCAGCGTCATTGTGTCCTTGGCTCTGTACATAAACTTGCGATGACCACACAGAGGTAGTAAGTGAAAGGACAAAGAGACTTCTGCATCCTGATGGAGATCCTGGTCTGGACCATAAAGTGGGACTCCAATGAACGTCAGCTGGATTATAGGGGACAACAAACTCGTCCACATGCAAACTAGGCACCTCCACGTCTGAAACCTAATTCTAATCCTGTTTTTCACATGATTGAGAGATAAAACCCATTATGGGTCTCTTGTCTCATTGGAATGTAAGAATTTATATACTCAAATGCTTGTCTTCCAAGGTGTGCAATTAGCGGTGCTGATTTTTTGTTTATTATTATTATTATTATTATTATTATTATTATTATTATTATTATTCTGTCCCATAATCATAACCCCAGTTTAGACAATTTAATGCAACTAATTTTATATCTTCACAGAATCACCATATGCTCTGAAACTTGATCTACCTACATTTAGTTTTCTTGATAACATGATTCTTTGTATCCTGATTATGGGTCTTATTGTCTGTGTAGTTTATTTCTAAAGATTCTCTTTATTGTGCTGCAGAACAGCATGTATTCAAGGGCTTTAGAATTGAAGTCATTTTATATACAGATATGCCTTTTGCACTCAACTACTGTACTGCCATGTAAACATGAGATTTATTGTGTTTTTGAAGTACATTTTATGTAAATATTGAACAGCACTGTACTGTAGTGGGCAGAATTGCTGCATCACTGCTCCAGGGTGCCTGGTTAGATCCTGAGCTTGAGTTACTGTCTGTATTTCTTTGCTGTGTTCATGTGGGTTTCCTCTGGCTTCTCTGGTTTCCTTCACCTCCCAAAAACACGCCAGTAGGTGGATTGTAATAAATTACCCCTCAGTGTGCATAGCCTGGCATTCCAACCAGGATGTATTCCCAACTCATGCCCAGAGTTTCCGGGATAGGCTCTAGATTTACTGTGACCCTGACCTCAAGATTAAATTGATCTATTATTGTTAAAGTTATGATTTTTATTTTGGAGAATGTGTCCTCGGAAGGCTGCTTCAGTTCTTCTGAAGTTTATTTTCCTTTGCCACTGTTGCTGGCTTGGTCATTGGGGATCTAAACCTAAATCTGTATATGGGTTTCTGTAAAGCTGCTTTGTGACAATGTCCGTTGTTAAAAGCACTATGTAAATAACATGGAATTGAGTTGAATTTTGGCTTTATACAACAGAAACATTACTACTACTATCCCTAGCAAAATTATATAATCACCACACTTAAAGGATGCTCACCTGGCTTTTTTACTTTGTAGCAAAGTTTTTTTTTTTTTGTTTTTTTTTTTAATCACAGATATGACACAAAACAGTTTTTGGTTAATAGCTGAACATTCTGACTTTGTGAAATGTACCTCAAACAAATTAAATTAAATAATTTTAATTAATGGCATTGGGGTTTTTTTTCCGAATGAAGTTAAAGGGGAAATGATGGAAGAACTTGTCATCTGAATTTTTAAAACATTCCAGCACAAATCAAATAAGTGCAAATAAAATAAAATGCAAATAAGCGTGCAGTTAAGAGAGTGCTTACAGACCTTTACCTTGGACTTTTCAAAGGAAACATTGCCTCAACAAAAGAGTTGACAATTGAAACAATGGAAAGGATTATAAAACTCCTTCAAGAAGGAAAGCAGACATTGTTCACTGTAGGTAGTGTCTAACAATTGGTATAAGTACAAAAAAATTTCAAAGCATAAGGATAGAAAAATCTATTTGTCTTGAAAACAGAAAATGGCCAAAAAAACAAATAGGTAGAAACAGGAGTCAATGTCTGACAGAACTGTAAGAAATCAGCCGAGTGAAATGGGATTTGCATTTAGAATAGGCAAAAGAAAACCAGCACTAACACGTAAACAGAATAAAACAAGGTTACAGTGGGCTGAAGAGAAGCAATCATGGAGTGTGCATGATTGTGTGAAAGTGATATTTAGTGATGAATCATGAATCTGCATTGGTCAAGTAGATGATCCTGGAACTTTTGTCTGGTGCCAGTTTAATGAAATATATAAATATATAAAGATGACTGGCGCACAGTAGCTTAGTGGTTAGCACGTTTGCCCCACGGTCGGGGGTTCAATTCCCACCGTGGTCCTGTGTGTGTGGAGTGCTGCGGGGGTTTCTTCCAGGTATTCCGGTTTCCTCCCCCAGTCCAAATACAGGTATGGTAGGCTGATTGGCATTTCCAGAGTATCCGTAGTGTATGAATGGATGTGTGAATGTGTATGTGATTGCCCTGCGATGGATTGGCACCCTGTCCATGGTGTACCCCGCCTTGTGCCCCATGCTCCCTGTGATAGGTTCCAGGTTCCCCGTGACAGTGAAGGAAGGATAAGTAGTATAGAAGATGGATGGATGGATATAAAGATGACTGTCTGAAGAAAACAATCACATTACCCCACTCATTTATGATACAAGGTTACATGTCAGGTAAAGGACCAGGGGAAACCTCAACAGTCAATGCACAGGTGTACTCTGAAATTTTGGACACTTTTTTCATTCCATCAATAGAAAAAAGGTTTGGTGATGATAATGAAGTCATTTTTCAGGATGATAATGCACCGCGCCACAGAGCAATGAGTGTTAAAGCTTTTCTTCAGGTAATGCACATCAACTCAATGACATAAAAATTTATGATGGAAATGTAAAAAACTGGTCCATGACAAGGCTCCATCCTGTAAAGCTGATCTGTCAACCACTATTCAACAAAATTAGAACCAACTTGTTGGAGAATATTGTTTTTCACTAGTGAAGTCCATGCCTCCAAGAATTAGGAGGAGGAGCAATAAAGTACTAATTGTGATTTTTTTTTCTTCTGTTGATGATTCCATAATTTTTTCCTCTAATTGATCTGGAAAAAAATATGCTATTAATTAAAACAATTTACTTTGTTTCAGGTATGTTTCATGAAGACAGAATATTCAGCTATTAAACAAAAAATATTTTGTCATTTGTGCAACAAAAATTAGTTATACATTAATATACTCTAACATACACTAATGACTACATACATACAGTCTATAGAATATTAGAGGCTTGATTTTTTTATACTGCAGTGAAGTGTTATAAGACCTTCAGCAGTGTTGATGGTAGTGCGTGTCAGGAAAGGCTTGAACAATAGTAGTGTATTTTTCCTCATCTCACCACTATAGATGAACAAATTGAACTGGGCTGATTTGTATATAAAACAGATTTCCTTTCCCTTAAATGACCAAAGTGGAACTAAAACCTGTCAGATTGCACACCACCCAGCTGACCTCAGTATTCATAGTAAAAGCACAACTCTGCTCTTCATGCAAAGAGAAACATAAAATGTTTTAATCATAAACTTGTTTTAATAAAAAAAATGCACACAAGTGATATTTGTAGTGCTTAATCCTAATGATGCATGTGTTCCACTTTGATGACATCCAGCGTGTTGTCAAGTAATGGATTAAATTGTGTGTAATCTTCATGAATGTCTGAATGAACCCACATGATTCATGTATTAGGACCAATCACATATGTTAAAAGTGTGCTTTGTATTATATAGAATTTATTCTGACTATTATGTCAAGCCTTGTTGTTTGCTTTTCTCCATTGTACATATTAACTTTGCATTTGGTTTCAAACACCAGACAAACCCTGATGTAATTCTAAACCATGATCAGGACACCAGATCTATTACTATGGTTGCTGTGTCTGCATAAAAACCTGCCATTGTTTGGAATCAAACGGGAAAATTCCACGGCCCCTTTCCTCCTCTCACCCCCTTTGCCTTCACTGATTATCCTATCTTTCACACTCTTTCTTTGAAACAGCAGGTATCCAGGGGTAGTCACACATTCACACATTCCTGCTACAGATCTTGAATCTCCTTGAGTGTGTGAGGAGAGTGGCCCCTGCTGGTTCCAGCCAAAGCTGACAAGAGACCCATTGTGTAATTTCTTTTAAGGCAAAGTAATTCCATTTTAAGTGTTCTTTGGTTACGATCAGTCTGTATGTGGGTTTTATCAGTTACCCTGGATACAAAAGTCATGGTATCTTGAGGTAAATCAAATTATCCCACCCTCTTTCACTCTGACACAAAGATGGTGAGAATTGATGATAAACATAGTCTGATCTTTCAGAAGATAATATA
>JAFFST010046511.1:40505-66215 GCA_022414735.1 Noturus placidus | reverse complement strand
TCCTCCCCCCCTCCTCCAAGCGTGTGTCCAGCGTTGCTGCTTTCATTTCATTGTTCCACAGGAGTTCAGATGGTTCTCTTTCTCATGATAATCAGCTCCTGCCTCTCACTTCACTACACATGGCTTCTCCAGGATGCAGAGGGAAGTGAGTGCGCTGTGGGATCATTCATAAGTTCACAAGTTCTCCTCAGGAACACCACGCCAGACGGTATTTGGAGAGTGTTTGCATTTCGTTAGACCAGGACGCACAACTTTTTCAGGATTTGTCTTACTTTCCAAAAAGGACGTCTCACCCAGCCGGTACATATATATTTTCTTGTTTAAAACAAGCATGTTTGTTCGTCCTGTTTAAGCTAGTCGGTCGAGGTGAATTTAGAGGACGTTTGAAGACATTTACCTGGTTCGTTTTCAGACTTTCCGACATGTGCGTGTTCGCGCTGCCGTGCGTCGTGTTCGCGCTGCTGTGCGTCCACGCTACGCGCTCTGCGTTATGTCCTGTTGGCTGTGAATGTTCAGAAGCTGCACAAACTGTGAAGTGTGTTTCTAAGGATCTTCAGGACATACCGACAGGCATTCCTACCTACACGAGGAATTTGTTCATCACGGGCAACCACATTAGACGGATTGGTCCAGAGTGTTTTAAGGGACTGGACAATGTGACAACGTTATCACTCAGCAACAACAGGTCAAATGTTTTCCTTCTCTTCTAATCTAAAATGACTAAATTACACCGTGATTGATTCTGATCCTCTTTTTCTGTGTAGAATATCTGAGGTGGCATCTCACACATTCTCCAGCCTGCGTAACCTCAGATCATTGGACCTGAGCAGCAACCAGCTGGTGTTGATTCACCCTGAGGCCTTCATAATGCACAACCACACTCTGAGAGAGCTGAATTTCAGCCGAGCTCTCTATAACCACTCCGCGGTCACTAACTTGGCTACAGCTCTGCGCTGGAGCAGCCTGGACAGTCTGCTTGGGTTGGACCTGTCAAGCAATGGCCTGATCTTCCTACCCCCTCACATCTTCTTTCATATGAGCAGTCTGCGCCGGCTTCAGTTGGCCAACAACTCCATAGTATCCATTACCAATGAGACGTTGCTGGGTTTGGAGCACTTAGAAGAGCTAGATCTCAGCCATAATGCCCTTAAAACCTTCAACAAGGAAGGCTTGACGGAGTTGGAGCGCATTCCGAAAGCAAAGTTATACCTTGGGCAGAACCCGTACACATGTACCTGTGGAATCGAGCTGTTCATCACCTTGCTAAACACTTCGCTGGACCGTGTTGTAGATGCAGAGCATGTGGTCTGTGTGTTCCCTGTTGAATTGCGCAACGTTTCTTTACTTCTTGCAAGGAGGTTGGTGCTTGAATGCTATCACGTAGAGGAGAGCAATAACCTGGCTCTGCAAACATCTTATGTCTTCCTAGGCATAGTGCTGGGTTTTGTGGGCCTAATGTTCCTCTTTGTGCTGTACCTGAACCGGAAAGGTATCAAGAAGCGCATCTATGAAATCCGTGACACCTGCAGAGAGATGTGGGAGGGGTATCATTACCGGTATGAGATTGACTCTGATCCTAGGTTGTCACAATTGTCCACGAGTGCAGATGTGTAATTTGGACTACTGCTAGTTTGACCCAGGTTCTTCCACCCCAGTGTCTTTATTTGAACTTGATTGCTAGCAAATTTTATATACCTAAAGATATTTATGACAAAATCTGCAAGTTTTGTAAATATCAACATTGTTACAAAAGGTTTTCAGGCAACATTAATACTAGCAACCTGCACACCCATTCTTTTTCACACATCCATCATCCTGTCCATCTCCGTTCAGTGCATTAACCACTAGTGATGCGTTCCAGTGTCCATTACCACCATATTTTCCAAATTATCCCTTGTTTCCCCGGAGTACAGGGTTCAATGACTTGGTTTGGATGGGTCTAAGACTATTCTGCTATTCCATTTAGATCTAGTAGGCATTTACTGCTTTGGGGGGAAGCAATTTTCATACTAAATCTGTTTTACTGCATGCTGTGGCTGTATTTTTCCCTGATGTTCATTGAATCAAAGAGCTGGTCCACAATCAGCGAGGATATGGAGCCCACTCTGCCCCTCTACCCACAGGGAGCTTGTGAAGAATGTGGTTGCCTTTCTCTACAAAGCATTCCAGTGCAAGGATAACCTACTCTAAGCTTACCACTGAGCCACAGAGAAACACACTTCCTTTGTGTCAGATAAACAGAATGAAAGAAATGAAAAAGGGGATCTTTCGAGAAAGGAGACCAGCTGTGGAAATCTCTGGTCCTCTTCTCGTTTTTTTCGGAAGAAACTTTACTGTGTTTTTATTCTTCTCATTTTTTCTGTCAGAATGATGAAAACCAGCCCTGCAAGAGGCTTGCTGAAGACTGTAGTGGGCCTGTTGGCTGTTTGAAGTCACAGTCTGGCTCAGCTCCTAGTAACTTTAGCAGATTTTTTATGCTTGGGGGATTTTTATAAGTGATAAGATGCAGATAAATCTGGAATGGTTTAGGTTCAGATGTTTTATATGTCAAAATGTATGGCGCAGAATTCATTCTTTGTGTACTAAAAGCCAAAAGCATGGGCTTGGAATACTTTATATATATATATATATATATATATAAAATAAATTAATAATAATAATCCAGTGGACTGATCCAGTTGGTCTGAACTAAACCACTCTGTTCATGTAACTTTATTTAAATGTAGGATTAGGCTTAGTCAGTACCCTGGAAACTGACCTGGCTCCATTAAACCATTGCAGTACATTCACTATTACAACACCTGCTGATTTTGAATGAAAAGATTCATTTGTGCCTGAAGCTCCTCATTGTCATAAAAGCCTTTGTCATCCAAAAAAGTGGTTTAATGTTGCTCTGTTCTTGACAGTTTATTTAACAAGTACATGCCTTGCTGTCAAATTGCAGTTCATTAACTACTTATGAAGGTCTCGGAAAGAGAAATTATGGAAACTTGAAATGAAAGTTTAATGCAAATGATTTTTTTTTATCATTTGAGTCTTTATGTATGTCATGCATTGAATGAACAAAATTGATGGCTTCCACAAAGCAAGTTTTATCTGCATTCTTAATAAAATGTTAAAATGTAAGTAATAAGTGTCCCTTTACTTTGTTAATCTTTACTCCATCCCCCCCCCCCCCCCCCCCCCCCCCCCCCCCCCCCCCCCCCCCCCCCCACGCCCCTGCTCTGGGGACATTGTATCATGACAAACCTTGCACTCTGACCTCAGCTTTCTGAGATGCTGGGATATCTGAAGGAAATAATTTCACTGTTTCACTGAACTTTTGCTTGCTTTCCTTCTTGACCCCTATTGTGAGAGCCTTGTGTCTCGGTGTGCTAGAGTTTTTGCCTCTTCGCTGAGACAAGGATGCATCTCTGTCCGTTGTATCAAGGTCTAGCCACAGGCTGATAATCCGCTGAAATTCTTAGTTTCAGAAGACCCAAGGGCGCTACTACTGCAGCTGCGGTGAGCAGACCTAGCGTCCTGAGTAGGAGGCAGTACCACAAATAGCAACGCGCCTGAAATCAACTGGTGAGTGCACTCTCAATGGTAAAATAATACAAACAATCTGAATGTTTTAAATCTGAATAACATCCTTATACTGCAATTAGAAACAAACTGACACCAATAATCATTTAATTACCATTATAGACAATATGACTTTAACAGGTAACTGCAAATGATTAAACATGTTCAGGAAAAACATATAACAGTCAGATGAGCAGACAGCTGGTAGCCATCTGTCTCTGTCTCTCTCTCTCTCTCTCTCTCTCTCTCTCCATGCACACAATGGATTACCTAGAGTAGTTCTAGAAGATTCAAAAGTCATGGGTTAGGTTCAAAGCAATATCTTGCTTCAGATAATCATGGCTTGTAAAAATAAATCAGACGGAAATAATATATTTAAATGTAATTTGAGTAATGATCCAAGTTATACCAACTGACTGAAACCAGTTACCCCACTATTAATGACTATTAATAAACTATTAATGATTTTGTTAGGCTAATTGAAATGTTTATTTTTTTTAAAGAAAATCTTAACTTCAGGTCAGTTGTTCATCAGTTCAGTGTATTATAGTGCTACAACAAACAAATTATTTTTCTTTCGCTTCCTTTCTCTTGCACAATAATAATATTTAAGGATAATATTACTTATTTTGCATATTTGTCAATCCAAATGTATAACTTGCTGGTTTTACATGGATTTACATTACTATATACATTGAAATATATTTTCTAACTGAGATAACTCTGATTTTATTATACAATTGAAACAATTGATTTTGATCTGTGATACCTGTATTAATTGTAGTGCCAAAATTCTGCAGAACATTTTGGAGGCAGATGGAGGTGGTGTCTAACTTGGTGACCCAAAATTGCTCCTATCTTCTGCAAATCTTCAACCTTGATCCTTGAAGAACCTCTTCCAAGCAGTTCTGCTTGCTGTAAACTTCTTAATTATTGCCCTGGATCTGCACCTGCACAATCCGTTTCAGATGTCCTACCTCTGGATGGAGCTCTCATCTACTCCAATTCCAGATTGCTGGGATAAGGCTTCTTCTAAGCCATACAGATTTTATATAAATCAATAATGAACTTTTTCAGAATATCTGTTGTTACCCAGATGAGGATGGGTTCCCTTCTGAGTCTGGTTCCTCTCAAGGTTTGTTCCTCTTAAACATCTTAGGGAGTTTTTCCTTGCCACTGTCGCCACTCAGTGGCTTGCTCAGTTGGGATAAATTCGCACTTTTAATATCTGTATACGTATTGATACTTCTGTAAAGCTGCTTTGAGACAATGTCTGTTGTACAAAGCACTATACAAATAAAATTGAATTGAATGAGTCAATCCAATTGAATTGAATTTTCACTGTGTGGTTGTTTCACTGTGTGGTTGTTTCACTGTGTGGTTGAAACATAGAAATGCAAAGGCAGTCCCAATTAATTCATTTTATTTTGGGGCTTCTAATATACACTCTGAGTTACATGGGCTTTATGAAGCTCCACATGCACATGAACCATCTTGGTTTACTCTTGAATCATTAATATAATCTCTTCTCTGTCTGTTGTAGTGTACTACAAGATATAATATAATATAAGCATTAATTTCTTAGATTTAAAACTCAGATTGTAAAACCAACTCTTCAGATTTGAACACAGTTTAGAAGACACTTTCCTTTTCCTGGAATTCTCCAGGGTTGTGTCAGGGTTGTGTCTCTGTGCTTGTCTTGCTCACTCTTAGTGCAGGTAGACTAGAAGATTTTGTTGGAGTTAAGGAAATGGGTCTTTCCTGACTCCTTAACGTAATTAGTAATCTGGGGTGGGTTTTTTTTATGCTGTCACACCCCTCTCACACCTATCCAATGAACCGGAGAGAGCCATGGCTTGTTGGTGGCGTGCCCAAAAGCCTAGTTTGCCTTCTGCTGGTTCTCTGTTAGTTAAATCTGGCAGTATTTAATGCATATAAATTCCATCAATGCTCCATGTAACCAGAGTTGAGGATTGTTTTGTGTATCCAGTACAGTGCCCTCCACTAATATTGGCACCCTTGGTAAATATAAGAAAAGAAGGTTGTGAAAAATGTTATATTGTTGAACCTTTTTGATCTTTTTTTTTTTTGAAATTCACAAAATACTCTGTCCTCATTGACATAAAATGATTGCAAACAGAGCACAGGTTTATCATTTTAAAAAATCTTTGTTAAATATAGGTGTGCAACAATTCTTTATTTGAAGTATATTCCCATTGATATTTTGCATTTTTTTTAGTACATATGGATGATTAGGAAAAGGAAATTGTTCAACCATGACTTCCTGTTTCACAGGGAAGTGGTTCACAGGGAGGTGGTTTTGACACACACAGAGAGGTAGCCAGATGGAAAAGGACCTCATGCCTGTGTTTAAATATGGTGGTGTGTCTTTAATGTTTTGGGGCTGTTTTTCTGCCAGAGGACCTGGACATTTTGTTAGGAGACATGGCATCATGGACGCTATCAAATATCAACAGATATTAAAAGAAAACCTGACTGACTCTGCCAGAAAGATTAAAATGGCCCATGGTTGGATCTTCCAGCAGGACAATGATCGAAAACATACATCTAAAACAACACAACAATGGTTTACTGACCACAAAATCAAGGTCATGCCATGACCATCCCAGTCCCCTAACTGAAACCCATAGAAACCCTGTGGGGTGAACTCACATCATTCAGCTCCTTTCCCCAAAAATTCCTTATCTGAATGTATCAAGGACATTAATTCCTGGATGAATAGTAATTTTCTCAAACGCAACACTGAATAACACTATGTGTTAGAACATGTGGAGATGCTACTACTATCTCGTCTCCCTGATCAGTTCATTGGTATTAATGGTGTGCTGGTCCGACCCTCCTCTACCATCTGCAACCCTGGTATTATCTTTGACTCCACACTCCACACACACTTGTTTTTTTTTTAAACTCTCACATCTCCTCACTCACAAAAACAGCTTTCTATCATCTTCAAAATATTACTAAACGTCACCCCATTCTCAACAGCAAAGATGCTGAAACCCTTGTCCATGCCTTCATCGGTTCTCAGCTTGATTATTATAATGATTTCTTTTCTGGCCTTCCCACTAAAACAATCAATAAATTGCAATACATCCAGAATTTTAACAGCCAGGGTTCTCTCTCACTACGACATCATCACACATCACTCCTGTCCTATCTTATTTAGTTCTGTGTCGTCTCATGTAGTTAGTGTTTTGTTTTACGTAACACCATGGTCTTGGACGAACATTTTTGTTTCACCATGTACTGTACCAGCTGTATATGGTTGTAATGACAAAGCCACTTGACAAACCACTTTATGATTGTGCTGTCATGTTTATTTAAATTTTGTGATATTAGTGTCTGCTTTCTAATTGTAAAACAACCTTGAGTTTATAGAAAGGTGCTCTAAAAAACATTATTATAATAAAAACTGTATTTAATTGATTATTGTAATGGATTAGAATTATGGAGATATTTTTATTTGTGAAGATTTAGGGTAGGCTTTCGGATATTTTATGATGTCTTTTTTATTTGTGCATCACATAGAAAGAGCAGTTGTTTGGACATTGACAGCTCATGTTCTTTTTGTAAACAAGTGGAGGAGACATTTGCATATCTGTTTTTTGAGTGCCCTATATCTAGTTGACTCTGCCAACTTTTCACATTCTTTTAGTTTAAAAGACATAATTTTTTTTTTGTACTAAAACGAGACTAATAAATAAAACTCTGGAAAATGTGGTACTCAAACAAAAATTTGCAAATGGTATTCCATCCTTCCCCTACCATCCATCCATCCATCTTCAACCGCTTACTCCTTTTCAGGGTCACGGGGAACCTGGAGCCTATCCCAGGAGGCATCGGGCACAAGGCAGGGTACACCCTGGACAGGGTGCCAGTCCATCGCAGGGCACAATCACATACACACTCACATTCATACACTACGGACACTTTAGACACGCCAATCAGCCTAACATGCATGTCTTTGTACTGCGGGAGGAAACCGGAGTACCCGGAGGAAACCCCCGACACACGGGGAGAACATGCAAACTGGACCCTGGAGGTGTGAGGCGGACATGCTAACCACTAAGCCACCGGGTGCCCTAAGAATAAAAAAAAAAACTTAAATATAACTTAAAGAATTTTTTAAAGACAGTCCATGTATGTAGATGCTTTCCTGTGCTGTAAATCTGTATGTGAATGTATGTTTACATGTGTAATCTGTTGTAAGATGCACGATGTTCTATTTACATGTTGTTGTTTTACATGTAATTGTAAGTAATTTCTTTGCAATGCTTACGTAACGGCATTAATTAATAATATTAATAATAATAATTTAGAAAAGAAGAGCGTTTGTTTTGAACATGAGCAGTAAGTAACTCAGGCCCAGAACTGCCACCTACTGGGAAAGGATTTCTTTCCTTAAAAAAATAAAAATAAAAATAAATAAATAAATAAATAAATAAATAAAATAAATAACCAACCACATATATTTGTTTTTCGAATTTTGTAGGCTTATAAAATATATATATATATTTTTAACCCAATTTTACATTGACTATACTTGGTTTGGTTTTGTAATAATAAACTGAAAGAATTTAAATGACAAATATGTGGAAGTGGTGTATGACGTCAGCAGGAGCTGTGGACTACCTGTTGCCGCAGGTAACAGAAACCAGCAGTGTGAGGGGAAGACATGGGGGACTTACAGGACGGCTGTGGCACAGACTGTTAGCTTGTCTTTACACTCAGGTCGAACTGCGGGAGCGGCTTGTACACGTTACTGGATGAAGTATTAAGTTGTAGGTCAGACGTGTGTTACGGAGAGGAAAAGCACACTGCACTTCCGGTCTGCGTCATTTCTCTCCCTGTGCCGTAAGTAAAAAAAAACAAATGTTATTGACTTTATTCCTAGGATTTTCCCTGCTGTTAAATGCAGTAAATACATGATCTATTCTTGTTGTGTGAGGGGGAAGAAACGCATGGACTGTCTGTCTTCTCATATTAAACGCGAGTAAGTGTTTTCCTGGCGTGTTGAGAGTAAAGTTCCCGGTTCCTGGGATAAAGGACGGTCTGGATTAGAGTCGTGATTAAACTATTCCTGTACTTCTCCATTCTCTTAACTCATTCACACATCATTTACTGGTTATAGACTCCATGTAATCAGCTTTTATGGCGAGATAGAGATCTGTGGGTAGAGTTTTAGCGCGCGCGCGAGTGTGTGTGTGATTTGCGCATGCGCGCTTTGTACTGCTCGCCTAGGCCTAGTCTATCAAAACACACCTGACTACACTGATCTAAACATCAGTCGTGTTTTACACTACAGTAGCCTATATACCACCATCTACAGGTGTGCACTGGACTGGCTTTGTCTTGTTCTACAGTTTGAAAAGAAAAACAGGTAAAAGCCCTTAGTCTAACCATCTGTTTTTGTTTTTTTTTTTTGTTGTTTTTTTTTTTTTGTAGGAATGGCTAGGAGTGAAAACAGATCTCTTTTGAGATCTCTTTCATGCTTACAGTGATTTCATTCTCATTGTTTATGTCCCCTTGTGTGGGTGAGTGCATTTTGTACCACAGAACTGGTTGGATTAGATCGGTGTATATCCTCAAAGTCCCCCCCCCCCCCCCCATCAAGCAGTACACTTTATTAGTTTAATCAGGAAAAAGCCACGAAAACAATAGAAACCATCACAGAAATTCAAATGGTTGTAATGGGAATTGTATTGGTTTTAATGGACACTACAATGGTCAGTGGGTCTCTCGTGCTAATGTGTTGGGTTCTGTTGGTGGCATGTTTGTCAGGGCGGCTGTGGCTCAGTCGGTAGAGCGGGTTGTCCACTAATCCACTAATCGTAGGGTTGGTGGTTCGAATCCCGGCCCGGGTGATCCCATGCCGAAGTGTCCTTGGGCAAGACACTGAACCCTAAGTTGCCCCCGATGGCAAGCTAGCACCTTGCATGCAGCTCTGCTACCATTGGTGTGTGAGTGTGCTCTCATTTGTAAGTCGCTTTTTGGATAAAAGCGTCTGCTGAATAAATGAATAAATGTTTATGTCTAGTGGAAACCAAAAAAACCCCATTAATTCGAATAGAATATGGCCCAAAACACACTGCATTTGTTAATGGTTTTATGATATTTGTATTAGAAACCATTAGAATTTCTGTAATAAAAACCAATTGTTTTGTTGTTGTTATCTTCAGCAGGGGACATTCTCAGGAATATCAGTGCAAGAAAAAAAAATACTTAACATATCTGCATTTAATCTCATCTCATTTGACAGGAATATATTTCAACTGTCCGGAAAATATATTTCCCCATCTTAAGTCTGATGACCTGATATTATTTCACATTAGTGTATTATTTTTTTCTCCCTCCAGCCCAGTCACAGTCAGATTGAAATGTCCGTTGTAATAAGTTACTCGATAGAATTTGAAATCCTTAAACTGTACTCTTCTAAATCATTTCTTGTTTACGGAATCTTTCTACAGAAAATGTGCAGTCTGGTGTCATGTGGTAATGTTGTCTATTTATAATATTATAATATCCGACATTTCAAGTCTTTCATGGTGGAGTGCTTTTTTTTCCCATTATGTTGTTTGACATACACACAAACATATCTGCCTTGCACTTCATCTGATCTGCAGTTTAACCCAGTAATATATTCTATACTTGCACACTCCGATATAATTAACCAATTAAATCGACTCACTGGACCTTCTCGAGGGGTTACAGTGATCCTCAAGGTCGTCTCCCTTTGTTTTTAATAAAAAAAAAAGTTTGTTCTCCTCCCTCCACTTTGTATGCCTACTAATTTAATAATGATTAAGTTTTATATGCAACCTAAGGAAAGAGACAATATCCAGTAGGAATGTAACCGAATATGAATACATAATTTGGATCGAACAGATGATGTGCTCTAAACAGACACAAATACAGATACGAATAGGAGGTGCACTATTCATTTTTGTGTGTGTATGTGTGGTGCGCACAAGCGGGAGGTTTTACCTTTCATGAGGGCGCCAGTAAAATGGGACAAACACAGACAGACTCAGT
This sequence comes from Noturus placidus, assembly GCA_022414735.1. Taxonomy (NCBI): domain Eukaryota; kingdom Metazoa; phylum Chordata; class Actinopteri; order Siluriformes; family Ictaluridae; genus Noturus; species Noturus placidus. The sequence goes on along the minus strand of JAFFST010046511.1, from coordinate 55,595 downwards.
GTTGTAGGATGTGTTACAGCGTTCTTACACTCATCCTTAGTAACAGCCTGGTCAGGGTCATGGTGTTTTAATTAGGCTACTATAATCTTTATATTTTGGAAAATACTAACTAAAATTTTAATTGTTAGAAAATTTCGCAGGCAAGTACAAATAAAAATTATAACCGTGCGAGCAGGATAAAAAAAAAAACCCAAAAAAACAGTCCAGTGTCTATCTCAAGTTGAGACTGATTATGAACGGGAGTTGCTGAAGTTGAGGAACTGTCAGAACCAGAGTTCACTGGAATTCAATGGTGAGACTGCTTAGAACTGTACATCTAGGTTATCTATTAGTGTTTCTGGGGGCAGAGTGGTAGACGGTAGGGTTTGTTTAAAATAAAAAAATAAAAAAATAAAAAACTTTCTGCTTTAGGCCACACCTATTTTAGGTATAAATCCGGATACATATATTTGGAGCACTAAGCAGATACAGATAGTGGCATTGTGTGACAGGCTATTAAACGTCAGCACCATATTTCTTCAGTTGACTCCTTCACCTCTACTTATCTCGAGTACACATTTTTCTAATAGTGTTGTCTTTTTTTTTTTTTTCTTTTTTTTTTTTTTATCCACTGTACTTTAAGAAGTACTGTACTTTATTGTACTTTAAGAAGTACAAAATTCAATCCTGTCAGGTCCAAAAATCTTTAAGGGTTGAATGTTATGGGGTCAAAGTTTTGTCCAAACATCAATAATAACTTCCTAAGCTAGCAGTCATTATTGTACAACACTGTTTATTCCCATCAGATATGTGTGTACTTTGTGATCACTTTTGTAGCATGATTTGTAGCAGTATCAGAGTTAAAACTCTGAGCTTGACGAGATTGAACTGAAATTAAAAATGTCACATAGTCAATATTTACAGAGGAGGGAAAAGAAGCATTTCTCTGTTTGATCCATGCACTCGAATAGACTTGTCGTCGTTTCCTCGAAATGGCGTAAGTTTTTCCATGGTTGAATGCATCTGAGCCATGACAGAAAATGGTGCCTGATGATGTATGACTAAAATAATATAATCCTGTAGAGAAAAACAACTACATATTAGTAGGAACTAGATTAAATTTCATTTCAGTGAAATAAGAAATGTAATTTTAAAAAGAAAAAAAAAATAATAATCTATGTATCTAAGTGTTATGTAATGATCTAAATGCTGATATTTCCAACTTTTATTTTTTATTTTAGAATGTTCTTTTGCATCACATAGTAAATACATTTAAATCTATAAACTAATTTGGGTCAGTTATACTGTAGTGATTTTCCTTATTAGTATTTAATAATATTAATGCAGGTTTTGGAGAGCACTGAATCGTAAGAATGGCCCAGTCACTGTTTTTAAAATAACTGAAGATTTATTATTGGTTAGGATGAAAAAAATACTGGCCCTTTGCAGGTAAAATTGGACATCCCTGATTTACAGTTGGTATAAAAAGTCAACACACCTGTTAAAAAAAAATTAGACCAAGATAAATAATATACAAAACTTGCAATAACCTGGTTGTATACAGTAAGTGTGCACAGCCCTAAACTAATACTTTGTTGAAGCACCATTTGATTTCCGCATAGTTCTCTGACTTGCGTTCACGAGAGAACCACGATGCACAACTGTAAACAGATGGACAGAAATCTCCCAGGTTTCATTAAAAATGTCTTCATTCATGTTCCGAATATGAATGAAGGTGTAATGGGTTTTGAACAACATGAGGGGGAGTAACTGATAACAGGATTACAATTTTTTGGGTGAACTATCCCTTTAACAATATTTTCCCACTCTTTCTTGCAAAAATATTTTAGATCCATCAGATTGTGATGGCATCTTCTGTGCACAGCTCGCTTCAGGTCACTCCAGAGATTTGTAGTTGGATTCAGGTCTGGGCTCTGATTAGGTCTTCTTTTGGTTAAGCCGTTCCTGTGTTGATTTGGATGTGTGTTTTGGGTCATTAATGTGCTGAATGGTGAAGTTCCTTTTCAGCTTACTAGCAGATAAATGAACGTTTTGCACTAAAATAGATTGGTATTTGTAGCTATTCACAATTCCCTCCACCTTGATAAAAACCCCAGTTCTGGCTGAAGAAAAGCAGCCCAAAAGCATGATGCTGCCACCATCATGCTTCACCATGGGTATGGTGTCCTTTTGGTGCTATTGGAATTATGGAATAATTATATCTTTTTGGAATTGATCTAAGCAGACAATAGCACACTTTGCCACGTGGTTTGGGGTGATTTAGTTTTGTTTTATGTGTGAAAGGGCTTCCATCCTGCCACCCTACCTCATAGCCCATATATGTGAAGAATATGAGAGATTGTTGCCACATGCAGAGTGTAATCAGTTCTCTCTCTCTCTCTCTCTCTCTCTCTCTCTCTCTCTCTCTCTCTCTGTGTGTGTGTTGAGCTACATGCTACTCAAGCAGTCACATGGGGTATTTCTGCTCAAGTAGCCATAAAGTCTGCCAAATAGAATTTTGTGAGAATTCTGTGAGATATCTTGCACTGTGCTTCTCTCTTTAACAGACCCTGACACTACGAAATCATGTCAGGTGATGGCAAAAACTTTTCTCAGAGGTGGGAGAGGGCAGGAAGACCTGAAGTATTGTCCATGCAGAGTAGTAGCATTAAGAGCAGACCATATGAAGAGCGCTGTGTTGACCCAATTAGTCCTGAGACCCAGTACCCTGGAGCGCTCCATAAAGTCCATCAAAAAGATGCTAATGGAAATACTACTGAGCCAGAGGCCGTTCGCTTTCTACCTGGCAAGACAAAGTCTACATCTGGTTCCTGCATGTGTGGTCCCTGTGTCTCAGTGAAGAGCTGTAGAACGTTTGCGTGTAGCGTGTTGACATGCGGACTGTATCGGGTGTGTAGGCGAATGCCATGTCTGCTGTCTGGGGAAACCCGAGGCGATGAGCCAGAAGTCCTAAAAGCTGTGATGTCCGTGCCGGATGATAAGAACGATTTTTATCCTGATCTTTGTATCGGTGGTGTCAAAGTGGATCCATCAGCGCTAATGGAAGAGCATAAGCCAGTCTCCTTTAGCCTTCCAAAAATTGAGTCGGACAGCCCAACATATCTAAGTGGCAGCAAGCATTTCAGTGATTTACAAGATGAGGACTTTATTTATGAAGGCACAGATGAGGATGTGGACTCGCTAATCACACGTAAGCTACTTGAGGTTTTCTCTGAGTTTGAGATCAACGAGCTAGCCAAATGCACGTCTGACTCCATGTTCCTGAAGCGCTCCCAGGAGATCAGCCAGATCATCTCGGATATTGTCCAGGAACGTAACATTAAGGAGCAGGAAGCAGAATGCCGGCTAGTGCGCGAGATCATCCGCATCAGCACGCGAAAGAGCAAAAAGAAAGTGACCGTCAGAACGCAGGAGCTGCAGAGGGACAGTGGCAATGACACCTGGAGGAGCAGTAAGAGAAGCAGCAAGAAGAACAGCTTCAATTCCATGAGTGATGGCAGTAAGTGGCACTGACCTGCTTTAATACTTTCTGCTGTATTGAAGAAATGAATCATACTAAAATTAAACACGAACATCGATCTTGTCTTCTCTCGTGGGCCTTATCCAACGTTGTTGAGAACTTTTGTGAGAACTTTATGCTTTCTGGTACATAGCTACTCTAAATAGGTTGTGAAGGAGCATGAGCATAACAATATGGGTCAGGCTTCCAGGTGGCTTCACAACTCGTAAATTTGCTAACGCATGCTTCTACTAGTTCGGTATTTGTGCCCTTAAAGATTATCAGAGTTTTGTTCGTTTCCGAGCCCAGGACATGTTTGTGCAGGCAGTTTAACATGGATCAGTGGTCACCAACCCTGTTCCTGGAGATCTGCCTTCCTGAAGACTTTAGCACCAACGACAATGATGCCCACCTGACCATCTAATGATTAGAAGCCTTCATTTTGGTTGGAGATGAAACCTGCAGGAGGTAGATCTCCATGAAGAGGGTTGGTGACCACTGACATAGACACTGTCCCATGTAATTTGATGTATTGTCACCACAAGCATGGAACATTGGTTTTATTTGTTTTTTTTAATTTTTTATTAATTTTTTTTTTTTTTTTTTTTTTTTTAGGTCTAAAGATTTCAGAGGAGAGAGCCGATGACATAGAAGCACGGAATCTGCGGAACAGCAGTAAGCAGTGTAAGTTATTTTAAGCTGCTCATTCAGAGCTGATGTTCCTGTGAAATCAGCCAGCTCAAATAGAAGCTGTATTCTGGATTATTACTGATTAATAAGAACTATGTTGCAGGAACTGGGCTTATTACTCTCTATTTAACTCTTTAAAAGCCACAGTTCCTCATTAGACCCCATGTCCATTCCACGCCAAATCATTTCCTAATCAGCGTTAATACGCGCCACATCCTCATGCTTCATAATAAAAGCTTTTCACTGACTGGACACAGTTCAGTCATTGCATTCTCGCTTAAAACGACTCCTCATAGAAAAAGCTGACAGTTTGACACCATAGTTTTATGATCCTGTAGTCCTGAAGCTTGGTGGCACCTTTATGGTCATATTTATCAATCTTTCCTGCGTCATCAGGAAACACCTTCTCGTTGTACTTTGGCCAATATGCTGATCGTTTGTATGACACCTTAATGGATTGAAAATGACTGAACACGCTCTCATGCTCTGGATGATTAGTCTAAGAGACAAATGGGGTTTTTTCCCTGCTTAAAAACATGACTCGTGTCGTGAAGCATGTGTGTTATGCAGCGAGTAGTGAAGCTATTTGAATTGTCTCGTAAGTAGTTCAAATATTTTTTTGATAAACACTGCACTACACTTTTTGCATGTCAAGTTGTTCACAGAAAGAGTCGATTTAACCAAAGTTAACTCCAAAGCTTTTAACATGTCTAACAGACTTACCTTTTGCCGTCCGGTATATATTCATCACACTGCATGGTTTCTCACTTGAACCTTTGAGCTCATTATTAGACTGATACCACTATCTTTAACCCCTTCCCTGATCTAATGGGGGATTTTGAACTGTCGGCTTCCAAAATAAAACACCAAGCATCCAAGCAAGTGTCTTAGTGAGATGCTTATGTTTAGATATTGCTAAGATTCTTAATCTGCGTATTTGGACCATACGCACGCACCTATACAGCACAGATTGTACGGCAGAATGCCACTGCACAGTGACATTTCAGTCTCTGTGTGCCTGCTTTAATTATTTTTGCAGTGAATATTATTGTACGCAGTATAAACCACCGTAGACGGTGACATCCAAGGCCTGTACTACACCGTAGTTCGAGGACTGAGCAAACCTCTTTAATAACCAGGTGTTAATGCTAACGTCTCTCTCCAGGTCCTTGCATGTGTTTACCTCCATGAGAGGAACTGGAGGGAGGGGGTGGACTCATTCGGTGACTTCTGACAAATTACCCATGCACTCGTGTTAGTACAGCGACACACTTAAATGATTACTCTTAAGAATATGCCTGAAATACATTTTTGCCAGCTGTGTAATGTTGTAATGTATTTGTGCATACTTAAGATTTGTGTAGATGGCCCTGTTTACACTTCGCATTAACATGTGTCTGAGGTAATCAGATTTAATCACAATTAGACAGATGAGACGGATAGACCTTCACACCTGGATCGCTCGTGACGCTGATGTGTCTTCAATGACCATTTGTGGTCACGTTTCTTCAATAGAATCAGCTCCCACATCTGAAAAAAGCAACCCTATGTCCCTTCAAAACCAAAAATTCCAAAAGAAAAAAGAAAACACATGCGATTTGTTTACGATAACTTGTTAGATGCCATTTTGTAAATAAAACATTGGGTACTCAGATCGGTCGCTGGATGTTTTACTGTCATCTTACATATTGTGCCATATTTGCTAATCTCATCATGATGTTCACACCTGACATTAACACCTGTCTCAAGTTGACATCCAAAACTCATGGCTGTCTTCCTCTGCATTTGTTTTCTGGCATAATCCTATCTCATAATCCTAATCCCATGAATCCTATCTCATGTACCTGTACCAGCTGCTTCAAATATGTTGAGTGTGTGCTCTGCTAAAGAAACTTGTAAATGAATGGGAGACGAAACATGTAACGAGAAGCAGCTGCTTTCATGTCTGCTGTTCTAGCATTGCCTTTATCCATTAGACTAAATGGTAAATGGCACACTTGTATAGCGCTTTTATCCAAAGTGCTTTACACTGTGTCTCATTTACCCATTTACACACACACTCACACACCAATGGTAGCAGAGCTGCCATGCAAGGCGCTAACTTGCTATCGGGGGCAACTTAGGGTTCAATGTCTTGCCCAAGGACACTTCGGCATGTGGAGGCACCCGGGCCGGCTGTGGAGTCATCCGAACCACCAATCCTACGATTAGTGGACAACTCGCTCTACCAACTGAGCCACAGCCGCCCTAGCGATGGGAGAGTTCTCCAATCAGAGTCATTTCCAAACAGTCTCACAATGATTATGTATTTTTCAGTAGGGCAGTGACGCAGTGGATTAGGCGCTCTTTCAGTGTTGTCCGGGACAGCGATTGCACTACAAATGTGTTCGTGCTCATGTTGCGACCCAGACCATCGAGGGCTATTCGAGTGATCCGATCACCATGCGTCTTTGAGACACCTTGGACCCTGTTCAGACCTGAACTTAGTGCTTTTTATGATCAGCTCCTCCAGGATGCATGTTAATGCCAGGTGTGAACAGGGTCTTGGATGTAGTCAGGGACCGGACCACCTTCGACCCAAATGTCACCCGAGTGATTGGATCTTGAGACACATTTGACCTTGGCCACTTGTTTTTTTAAATCTACAATGCTCATGCTTTTCCCTCCCCCATTTTCTCTCTCTCTGTTCCAAATCTCTCTCTCTCTCTCTCTCTCTCTCTCTGCAGCATACTCACTCAGCTTTCCTGCATCTCACTCAGCAAGCTCCACGGACAATGTCACACCCATCACATCAGACACTCCTTTGCTCTCTCATGGAGTGAGAGCCTAAGCCTGCATTTTTTCCCCCAAAAAGTCCTCTGGGTCAGCCTCTGGGACTATAATGAAGAACATGTGCTTACTTTCTTTATAACATAAAAGATTTTAACTCGGTTAACTGCCATCAGATTGTATGACATGACACAATTAACTTTTGTATTTATGGTATAAAAAAAAAAACAAATTGCTTGAATTGTTGCCTTTGTTGTAGACAGTAGATAGTCATGATGGTTAAACATGAAATAAAAAGAATAACCATAGTGAAATGAGGTAAAAAAACATTGTAATCAGCATTTAGGTTAACATTGTATTTTAATTTTATTTTACAGAAGAACCACTGTTGCACTTTCCTAAATACTGGCTGAAGGACAGCTATATTCTGCGCTTTCTCTTAGTTCTCAGTCAACTGTTGATGCACAGGTGAAGCGTGTAAATAAAAGTTTAGTGCATCCGTGATGCGTGCTCGTATGTGCTGGAGATGTCAGTGCTGGCTGTTTGGAGTTTTGGAGTCTAGGTGGATTTGGTTTTGTTAACTCCCATTGTGTACTCATGAATAAAATATTGTTGTTTTTGTTTTTTCCTCCTTCTTCAAATGTACAATTTAGTCGTTAGTCTCGCGCTTAGCCTTCGATGAGATTACATTATGGGAGTTTTCAGAGAATTATTAATCTGTTTTTGAGTTTATTCAGTAACCGTACAAGCTAAGAGTGACATGCTATATTCCTTTTCTGTCTTATATAGGATTTGTGTAAATAAAATGTCAATTAAATTCAACAGGAATCCTCGAAAAGTAAAGCTGATCTGATAAATGTGAGTGTTTGTTTGTACATGAATTTGTCTGCTGATGGCTTGTCATTATTCTCTGGCACAAACTTACTCTTACAGCTCTCATCACATTTCTGATCTATCTGGAATGGAAAAAACTCACAAGCTGAAATAAATCTGATAAAATAGTATTAGCTGCCTCTTATTGTCAACTGTAGTGTTAAGAGTTTCTTAATTTGGTCTACATTGACGTTTGGAAACATAGTTAGCTTCCTTACGCAGTCACGTGAGTTTAAAGATCTGAAGCTTTCCAGAAAGTTGCACAATGACTTCCAGCAACCATAGGTTTTCCCCCCAGTGTTTCCCTATAAAATCCTAGACCACACCTGCTTCTGGTTTCAGTCCAAATATGTAAAATACATACAGATATTTTGAGCACTAAACAGATGCAGATACAGACAGTGGCATTGTGTTGCCTGTGCCTGTGGATGAGACCCAAAGTCAAACCAGTTAAATGCGTTTGGTTTTATCTACAGCTATTTAAGTGGCCTGGCTGATAGCAGAGTGTGTGCGTGTATGTGTATGCATGTGTGTATATATTTCCATTTTTAATGGTTTTGGCTTCAAGTGGTGAAAATGTTTATCCAAAAACACCTCTTCCTGTTGTAAATTTAAGAGCCGTTTCCCACAACCCTACCCCCTTACTGTAACTTAAACCTTAACCACTGAAATGTATAGACTCTTTATTTTCTGGGACTGAAAAGTCAGGAACTAACAAGGGTAAAATACATGTACTTAATTACTAATGTATGTATTATTTACAACATATGTTCTACATGCAAGGGCGTAAGCATGGTATGGACATTGGGGAGGGGGGGGTTCCAACAAATTCGATGGGAGGATATGCAAGTGAATGTAACGTTAATGGTCGAAAACTGGACCTGACGTTACCCTAGCCTACTTTGTGGGTGTGCAAATATCAAAATTAATTGATGTTCTTAAGAACAAACCAAGCCATGGTATGATGCCTTCTATACTAAGATAAGGTTACCTACTATTTAGGTATGTAGTTACTTACTGGCTGAATAAAAACTTGTATGTCCTGCTGCACTTTTCTGCACTTGGCTGCTGTCTCCATTTCTTACAGACTGAGCTGCTAAAATATATCAACAACCTTGTGTTGAGTCTAGGCACAACCAAGTGTACAATTGGAGGGGGGCACACACCTATTTTCCTTAACAAACGGAAATATATTAAAAAGGATTAGACATAAATAAATAGAATAGATGAAGAAAAGACGGATCTGTTGGCAGGGTTCATTAAAGGGGGACATATAGAAAATATTTTGTATTTTATATTGGGGGGGTGGGGACAGATTGGTATTTCCTTAACATTGGGGGGGCACGACCCCTCCAAAGAATGTGTGGTTACACCCATTTCTACATGTCCATCCTTACGTTCTACATGTTTTCTCAGCTGCTGTATCATGTTTCTGCGGATTTTGCTCAACATATTCGGATTGACACCATATGAAATAGTATTAAATGTTATTTGTTGAACATTTTCTCATTGGTTCCTGACATTTCAGATACTGGTGAATATTAGTAAGCTAAGTTTGTGTTTTTTAATATACTTTTCTGATTGCAAAATACTTAACCTCTTACTCCATGTAGGACTCCAATTCCAATACCAATTCCATTGACCTGCCTTGAACTCTGCCTTCCTTTCATCCACCCATGTTTATACAGTGTGTTTGATGTCTTCATCTCTGGAGCCAATTCCAGTTTGTACATCCGGGATGTTCCTAGAGGGATGTGTTGAATAATCTCCAAAACGTTGCTCTTATTTTCCATTGAGACTACAGAATCCTTGTTATAGCTGCTTGTGAGGTGGTGATAAAGAAACAGATTGTATCTCACGTCAAATGTTGCTTTCAGTGATGCCACTTATTAATAGTTTGCAGTATATGATTATGAATTTAAGGAGACAAATAAATGACACAGCTGGAAGGGGATAAACTATAGCCATGTGACAAACTAAAACTCAGATCAATCAGGAAGATAAATAACATGGTTGACTGCAAAGATTCTAACAGTGGCATATATACAGTATACAAACACAACTGGTCTGACAAGTTAGAGTGATGGGAAAATGCGTTTAACAGATAATACCCGCAAGTGCACTGGGTCATTCACTGTTCAGTCACTATATAAGCGTCAAAAGCAATTTCCACTTCACTTTAGAGCTTTTTCCCCAAATAATGCTGCATGGCAAGAAACACTCATACAGTGGATATAAAAAGTCTACACACCCTTGTTAAAATGGCAGGTTTTTGTGGTGTAATTTTTTTTTTAACCAATATAAATCAAGCCAACATTTTCCACCCTTAATGTGAAATTACAATGTATAAAACTTAAGTGGAAAAACAAACAAAGATTATATAGGGGACAATAAAACACTTACAATGTTCTAGTTGCATAAGTGTTCACACCCTAAAACTAAGACTTTGTTGAAGCACTTTGATTTCATTACACTCACGTCTTTTTGTGGTAAATGGTAAACTGCGCACTTTTATAGCGCTTTTATCCAAAGCGCTTTACACTGTGTCTCATTCACCCATTCACACACACTCACACACCAATGGTAGCAGAGCTGCCATGCAAGGTGCTAGCTTGCCATTGGGAGCAACTTGGGGTTCAGTGTCTTGCCCAAGGACACTTCGATATGTGGAGTCACATGGGCCAGGATTCGAACCGCTAACCCTACGGTTAGTGGACATCCCGCACCAGCAACTGCGCCACAGCCGGCCCAGACTCTTTTGTGGAAGAGTCTATCTGCCTGGCATATCTTGACTTGACAATATTTTCCCATACTTTCTTTAAAAAAATATTCTAGATCCATCATATTGTGATGGCATCTTCTGTGCACAGCTCGATTCAGGTCACTCCACAGATTTGTAGTTGGATTCAAGTCTGGGCTCTGATTAGGTCTTCTTTTGGTTAAGCGATTTCGATGTGTGCTTTGGGTCATTAACGTGCTGAAAGGTGAAATTCCTTTTCATCTTCAACTTACTAGCAGATAAATGAAGGTTTTGTACTAAAATCTACTGGTATTTGTAGCTATTCATGATTCCTTCCACCTTGATAAAAGCCCCATATCTGGCTGAAGAAAATCATCCCTAAAAAATGATACTGCCACCACCATGGGTATGGTGTTCTTCTGGAATTATGGCATTATTATACCTTTTGGAATTCTTCTCATCAGATCATAGCACATTTTGCCACTTGGGTGGGGTGATTTAGTTGCGAGGAAGGGCTTCGATCTAGCCCCCCACCCCATAGACCAGACATGTGAAGAATACGAGAGATTTTTGTTACGTGCAGAGAGTAATCAGTACCTGTCAGATGTTCCTGCAGCTCCTTTCATGTTTATGTAGGTCTTTTAGCAGCCTCCCTTGTAAGTTTTTATCTTCTCCTTTTGTGAATTTAGGAGGGATGTCCTGTTCTTGGTGATGTCTGTGGTGCTCCATTTTCTCTATTTGTTGATGATGGTCTTTACAGTGTTCCTTGGTACATCTAATGTAATTTTGGAAAATAATTTTGGAAAATCTTTTATACCCCTCTCCTGATCGATATCTTTCAACAAGTGAGATACCATGAATGCTTTGTAAGCTCTTTGTGGACCGTGTCTTCAGAACTTGGATAAAACCAAGATGATGTGAATAAACTACTACAGAAAAGCTGCTCTTTATTTGGGGTTAATCTGAATAATTTCATTGATGACAGCTGTATGATGATAACTTTTGAACATGAGCCTGAATGTGATTGATTCATTCTGAACACAGCCACATCTCCAGTTATTAAAGGGTGTGCACACTTCTACATCCAGGTTATTGTACATTTTTTTCTTCCTATTTCTCCCTGAAATATTTGATTGTTTTACAATTCATTTTTGTACATTGTAATTTCACATTGAGGGTGGGAAAAGTTCTGACCTCACAAAAACCAGCCATTTTAACAGGGGTATGTAGACTTTTTATATCTCCTGTACCTGATAGCAGTGTATTCTGAAGTTTCTACAGGTCAGTTTCTGGAAGTATTTTCTGAGAACTGAATGTTGTTCTATAGTTTTAACGGTGGCATGAAGTGGAATGAGATAATGACAAGGTAGAGATTAAACAAAGACAAAATCATTAAAAAATTACCAACATCATGAAAAAATCTTCTATTTATTCAAAGATGTGTAGAAAACAGAACGGACAAATAAGGCATCAACTTAATATAGTATAAGATTAAACAAGCCTGTACTGCTGTCGTAATAAACCACCTCATTATATGCACATGTAAGATGACATGGCTAAGAGAAGCTGAAATGTGGCTACTCCTCATCGTGATGAGTACTGAAAGCTTTATGAAGAAGTAGTCCAGGATAAAATACAAAATGAATAAAAAAAACATTATTTCTTCCAACTTCAGTATGAAATCGTGAAAAAGAAAGCTCCACATGATGGTGATATAATGGAAGCAAAGTAAATGTAACTTGACTCACTTTGAATGAAGCTAGTGAAGAAGGAAGTGGACATCACTCAAACTGCATTTGAGTTCAAGTCAGAATAGAGTACCGTGTGATGGACTTCTTCTTGGTCAAAAAAGTCCTCTATTGAAAAGAATCTCAGTCAGTAGTTCTAGGAGGTCTGTCTGACCAATCACACGACTGAAAAACAGTTCTGTCACAAAGTTTTGGGTTACTGTGTGTAGTGAGGAAGCTGTTAGCAGAGCACTTGTCAATCGACTGTGGTCATTTGGGTGAACTTTATCAATGACTTGATGTAGAGGTTGCTGAGCTTCCCTCTGAAGCACCTCAATGAGCTTGCAGTTTATCAGCTCAGGAACGTCTGAAAAAGATTTTTTTTTTTTAAGTAGAAACATACCTTATTTATGATTCTGCTCTAATGTTAAAGCTGTGATTGATCCACTGTTTGGGTCTGGATTACACTTTTCTTTTTATATTTAAAAATGACTTTGGAAAAACATCTAAGTGTTCTTCACCAAATATGAGCATTTCTTTAAAAATATTATTAAATATGACAATATTTAAAACTTAAAGTATTTCACTTAAAGAAATGGTCATAATGATGAGAGTAACAAATAAAACATCAAATGGTTGGTCATTTTAGTTCCATTACCTCCGTATACAATACCTCGATATAATTTGGTGCTTAAACATATGCCATCAACTGAATATATAAATATTGATTTTCTATTGCTAATAATTCCTAATATTGAGCTAAGCTATATTTAGAATTATACTATGAAATGTAAAAGAAAATAGAGATTTACAGAATATTAGTGTTTAGAATTTCACCTGGATTGAACAATAAAGTACCCTTGAGGTATGCATATTCTTCAGGAGTGAGCTCAAGCCTCCAGAGTTTGTCTAAGCACGATCTGAGATTATGCACAGCTGCCAGGTTCAGTGGGGAATCCTCAGTTTCCTGCTCACTGTCAGCGTTTTGGTCATGCAGCAAGATCTTGCGAAGGAAGCTCGTCATGGGGAAGTCTGCCACCTCGAAAGTTATACGCTCCTGTGCAAGGCCCAGTAGGAAGAGCGGCACCCAGTGGCTCCTAAGAAGTAAAAATTTATCCAAACCTGGTAGGTTGTGAAAGGAAGGCTTTTCATGAAACACATGGTTTTTAGCAGCACTTCTGTAGCTTCTTGGCAGGTCCTCTCTGGGTTCCTCAGACAACCCAGTCTTTGTTTGCTTACAGTGACAGTTGTGCATCAGAGAACGCCAACCATCTGCCGCCACTGCACAGCTGCCTTTACTGTTGAGGATGTGAAATAGAATGGTGTGGGAACACTCCTGCTTGAGTTTCCTAGAGTAACGTTCCTTTTTAGGCTCCTCAGATGAACACATGCTTAACTAAGTGCGTTAAAAGACAATATTGGATGTCTTCTCAGATATATCCTAGCTCAAAAGACTATGCAGAGTCTTATTTATAGTGACAGACTTTGACTTGTAAGAAAAACACAGTGACCCTGGACTGCACACACTGGGTTACCCCTCTACCACGTGGAGGCCATTAGTCTTATCCAATTCAGAAGCGACGAGGAAAGCGGGGTAAATGACATTTATCATGTTTACCATTCATTAACTCTGCTTGTACCAGGACACCAAGGTCTGAGAGAATGATTACATAGGTTACATAAATGGCCTCGTGCCAACATTTTCCTAGCTACTGGTGATCTAATCATAAAAGCTATTAATGCTATGAGTCACATGGCCACTGTGTATAGATGATATCATGCACTTAGTTCAGTTATTTATGAATGTATGGCATTAACTCACACTTCTTTTTTTCAAGTATAAATAGTGTATGTAAATATATGAAAATGTGTGTTACTTTACAGGTGAAAAGACTTACTGAGCAAGACTGATCTGAAAAACACTGTGCTCCCATTATTTTTTTGAGCAGTGTCTATATATACATACATATATATGTAACGGGTATAGAAAACACAATGCAGACTACAACCAGTCACAACTTGGTGCCGTGACCCGGATCTTGCTTCACTATCACCTTCAGGCCTGATGCATCAATGCACTCACTGGAGTGCTGAGACAAGGTGGATTAGGCTGTACTGGGCTGGGCTAGTGCGCAAGGTTAAGGCTGGCTGAAATACTCTCCCATATTTTATGAGCCAGATCTGAAATTTGAGAAAAAATTCATACAATTCCCATTATAACCATCAAGACGGTTAATGTTAATCTTGTGGTCTCCAAGAATTCTGGTTGAAGGTGCTGGGCTTCGTATGTGAGGTGTTAAACACTCAAATCTCGTTCTGCCTTAGACTCTACATATTGGGAGATGGGGAGGTCATAAAATTGGAGGACAGGGACAAAACGAAGTGGGTTTTGACCTGTGTGATGCAGGTTATTTTAAGGGGATGGAAATCAGATGGAGCGCCCTCGTTTCCAGAGTGGTGCGTGGAGATGGGGAGGGTGGCTGCCTTTGAGGAGGGGTCGAGCAGAAGTATGGGTGTTGGGAATATCTTCAGGAAGAAATGGGGCAGTTATCTGGCGGTTTTGGGGGACTCTCGAGGAGAGATTGTGGAGAGTATAACTTAGAGTTTATGATGATACCTGATTGTTGTGTCTTCCTTTCTTTTTTTTTAATTGTGTGTATAATTATTCTTACTATTTATTTATTTTTATTGTTATGACTATTATTATTTTATTTTTATTTTATTTTTTGGATATGTGAGTCTATGTTCTGTTGACCACAGGTATGTTGCGGGGCGGGTGGGGGGGGGGGGGG
>JAFFST010046511.1:25138-35138 GCA_022414735.1 Noturus placidus | reverse complement strand
GTGGGAAGGATGGGGACACCAAATTGTTGGGGCCCCCACTTTGAAAACCACTGCCTTAGAAGACTTGGAGGTTGCACATTTTTTACTCAGTCAATAAACGATTTTGCCTCTGTCTGATCAGGACTGTGCTCATGTTGGGAATAAAAGGTAACTCTGACAGAAAGTAAACTGAAGAAAGTAATTGTCGGTGACTCTGGGGGTCTGTTAATGCTAGCGTGTGTATGACGTCATGCGCCGTCGATAAGGAAGTGGCTTATACTTCCGGTTAGTAAAAAAAAAAATCGTTAGTTATATATTTGAGATGATTTTGAGATGAAATCCACACATTAGACAGTAGAGTAAACAGTGCATAGTGTAAGTGTATAGTACTTCATTTGGGACATTACTTTAGTATTTACTTTCTGAAGCGTATTTTCGGAACAGAAGTAATGTGATTAGTAAATCTCCCCCTTGCTGTGTGTATACCAACTAATCGATAATGATGATTCGTTGACAACGATTTTCATAATCGATTATTATCGATTAGTTGTTGCAGCTCTACTTTATTGTTTAACATTTTGATCTTTTGTCTAAAAAAAATTCACAAAATTACTGTTCTCATGCATATCAAACAATTGCAAACACAACACAGGTTTATAAAAAAAATCTTTGTTAAATATTTTTTTTTTTATCAATTTGTATAGCGCTTTTTACAATGGTACATTGTCTCAAAGCAGCTTTACAGAAATATCATTTTTACATTTACAACCGACTTACTAATGAGAGCACATTCACACACCAATGGTAGCAGAGCTGCCATGCAAGGTGCTAGCTTGCCATTGGGGGCAACTTAGGGTTCAGTGTCTTGCGCAAGAACACTTCGGCATGGGATCACCCGGGCCGGGATTTGAACCGCCAACCCCACAGTTAGTGGATTAGTGGACAAGCCGCTCCACCGACTGAGCCAAAGGTGTGCAACAATTATTGGCACCCTTTAAGTCAGTACTTTGTGCTACCTCCCTTTGCCAAGATAACAGCTGAGTCTTCTCCTATGATGCCTGATGAGGTTGGAAAATACAGGGCAAGGGATCTGAGACCATTCCTCATAAAGAAAATCTCCTGATCCCATTTGAAGTTCCAGTAGTGTCTGGTAATCTGAAGAAGCTTGAGTTTGTTTTTGGATGAGAGAAGAGGCTTTTTTCTTGAAACCCTTGAAACTCTTCGGTGCAGGTGTGTGTTTTCGAGAGAAGAACATAGTTATTGGTAGTTGTTGTCGTCGCTTTTTTTTCTTCTGGGCATTATGGGTTTTAGAGAAACTTGAAATTGCAAGAGAATTTGCAAACTTAAATTTGGCAAGCTGTTTTACGGACGTGTTTAAACCGTAACGTTATTGACACACAGGTAGAGAAAAGCGGAAAGACTGTTTAGCCAATCCGAATGCAGAACACAGTGCGCGATGCAAATCCGTGAAGCAGCGAGACCGCGAAAGGTGAACCGCGATATAGCGAGGGTTCACTGTAATCCCAAAGATAGTTCACATTCACACATACAGCAATTAAATCGCTGCCAGTCGCTGTACTACCAACTCGCCAGTAGGAGTCTTTCCTACTACTAGTTGCTACCTTAATGTTAACATCATTTATGTGTGGTTTTAGCTAGTGTAAAATAAACCACTCTCATTCACAAGTGACCAATCATTTAAACTTTCAGTGTCATGAATTAAATAATTGCCATAGCAACATTGGGCCTCATTTATCAATATTTTTTAGTAAAGTTGTTTTAAATATTTACATAAATCAAGCAACAAAAATTTCCCACTGGATTTACAGAAGTATCAGAAAGGCTGATTATCTTTGGTTGTTTGCGTATCTTGATCACGTGTTAAATGCAGTGTGCGTTCCCGACACAGCTCATTTACATTTTGTAACGCCCACAAATCTCCATTAAAAAATCTCTACGAAATGAGCACATGGTAAATCCGAAGTGGAAGCTATTTTAACTCTTCTATACCAATCAAAATATTTAATGTTATATTAATAATAAGTGAGAACTAAATCTTTTATCAGCCGAGGGGTTTGTTTATGGGTTACTGCGTAGACAGACTGGCCCGTCCTCTGTTTACACACCATTTCTTTTCTTAATTTGTGGATTGTGTTGGCTCCCTTTCTTTATTTTTAAATATTGTTTAATGCCAATTCTCTATAAAACAACTGGTTTTCACATGTTCTCTGGTATTGTAAACGTAATGAAATAGTAACAATTTTCCCTTGACGGTACATTCCAGATATAAAAGTGCAATAATCTGTGCAAAGGAAATGATTTCAAGTCGATCAAGTCGAGGTTTACTTTAGTCAGTCTGCTTGGGTGTAAATTTACACTCCCTCAGGAGCATGAGCAGGGTACGAACGTTCATGAAGACCAAATTTCTTATCTAAGCGCTTGTATGAATGATTTCTGTTGATTGCGTACATTAATTTTTAAATTGATGAATTAGTTATTATGGGGCATATTATGATATGATATTATGGGGTAATATCACAAGAATGTCCATACTTGTACTATTCCGTCCTCTTATTTTTATTTCTTACCGTGTTCTACTAATAATTACGTCGCTGTTCCCTCGATTTGCTGCTGGTTGACGGACATTAAAACCTTCTCGTTCTATCCTGAAATCTCTTCCCACTAGTGTTTATATAGACCAGTGGTTCACAACACGGAGAGATCGGAAGGGGGCTGCAAATTGTTTTCAAGAAGAAACCACAGACAGGGCATCATTTGGGTACTCCATGTATTTTATTGCTTTTCAGCATAGAATGTGCATAAATGAAGAACTCCGCGTTCCCTCTCCCTCTGTATTTTCTTTTTGTTGGGGAGAGGTGGAGTTTAACTGCCTTTTGTCTAGCTGTAGTGCAGACCAGTGTTGCAAACTTAGCCACTTTTCAGACCCCTTTAACGAAAAGAAGTGCCAAACAACAAATCTGGCGACTTTTTGGACAAACCTTAGCGACTTTCCAGATGTGGACAGAACTGTCCTGTAAACACGAGGTCTAGTGTGTGGAGTTTAGAAAGGTAATATCATCTCAAATGGAACACTAGTGGTTTTTCTACTAACAGGAAGTATAAGCCTCTTCCTAGGTGACGGCGCATACTTGGCATGACTTAGCAGACACGCAGAGTCACCGATAATTTCTTTCTTCAGTTTACTGTTTGTCAGCGTTACCTTTTATTTCCAACATGGCCTCAGTCCTCATCAGATGTTGGCGAAATCATAACGTGACTGAGGAAGAAAGTGTGTAACCTCTTAAGTCCTCTAAGGCAGGGGGGCATTTTATATTAAACACCGCCGAGAAGATTTATAAACTTTATAAAGCAGAGTTTGTGGAGCACGGAAGCATGACCGTGATGTGGTCGCGAGTTTCTTAAAAGGTTGAATTTAATTCCAGTTTATTGTCATTATATGTTGTATTTGTGTGCTTGCAGTGTAACTTCTGTTGTTTATTAAAACTGATTTGATATGTTAATAACGAGGCCGCGTTGCTCCTCATGCACAACGTGGACTCGGTGATGCAGAGTGTAGCGTGAGTAAGATCTGTAATGTTTATTTAAAACCTCATGATCAAAAGTAAACACAAATAAATTAATATTCCTAAATATGAGTAACAGAAACCACATGGGCAGCTGTGGCACAGTTGGTAGAGCGGGTTGTCCACTAATCGTAGGGTTGGCAGTTCGATTCCCGGCCCGGATGACTCCACATGCCGAAGTGTCCTTGGGCAAGACACTGAACCCTAAGTTGCCCCTGATGGCAAGTTAGCACCTTGCATGGCAGCTCTGCTACCATTGGTGTATGAGTGTGTGTGTGAATGAGACACAGTGTAAAAGCGCTTTGGATAAAAGCGCTATATAAGTGCAGACCATTTACCATTTACATGGTGCAGTGAAAGTGAGTTTTTACTATTAATTTAGGACTAGTTTAATTCAGTCCTTTTTGTGCATCCATCGATAATAATTCTATCTAGCTAGCTAATTTGTATTTATATTTTTATATATGTGTGTGTGTGTGTATGTATGTGTATATATATATATATATATATATATATAATATTCGTGTGTGTTGGGTTCTTTTCTGTTTTGGACAAACAGCTGTGTAAAGTTTTAGTCTGAATTTATTTGAGCACTCAGTTTGTAGATTTTATTTAAAATGAAAAAGAAAAAAAAAGTCACTGATATTTTGCCCAGCACCATCCGATTAATCGGAAAACTAATCGGCCAACTGAGTGATTTATAAAAATAATAGTTAGTTGCAGCCCTAAATGCAACATGTTTTACATGTAAAATAGTCCACATTATTACAGCCTAGTTCTCTTGTTCAAAGTAGTTATAGTGTTCAGAAACATTTTTGATAATTTATGTTCCATACCTGTCCGTTACATGGTTTTATAAAAGTCATGTTTTTTTTTTTTTTTAAATCACAAGTTATGAAAAGTAAAAAAAAAATAAAATAGTACGAAAACACTATCTTTCAAAACAGATTTTATATGGAATAGATCATTATAACTGGTCTCCTCCAATATGGGGGGGGGGATGTGTCACATGATGGGGGAGGCTTTAGCTACAAAAGGTTGAGAAGCTCTGATGTAGACGCATTGGTCGAGATGCAGGTGTCTAATCCTTTTAATAATCTTCAATAATATTTACTTCTTTAGGCAAGTATTTGACAGCCTATTTATGATTGCACATGAAGAGAAAAACGAGTGCGTTTCCGGCCCGTTTTGCTAGTGCCGTGTTCAGCAGAGCACACTGTTCAGCCTTTTAAAAACATTGATTTGATTGAGATTGTGACGGAGAACTTAACAAGAAGAAATGGGGATTGATTTAGAAAATTCTCTTCCTCTGGCAACACGTATCCCTTGTACATTTTCATGTTGAATATGCAGTGTTGCTGGTTTTTTATTTTAATATTTATTTATCAGTGTCATTTCCTCATCACAAACGTTCAAACCTCCAGAGAACTCTTTCTGCTGTCTCGGGATATCTGTATCTGTGGGATTGGAGAAGGACATGGGTACTCGATCCGAATAATCAGGATTCTGTAACCGTACTCTGCTGACATACTTTAAAACCACCAGCATACCGTGATATTAAAACAATGTCTTTTCAATTTCACAAACACCAAATTTATTTCCTGATATTTTGTTGAGGAAATAACAAAAGCAAACTGAAGTGCATGTTTGTGTGTGTATTGTGTGTATGAGTTAAGTTTTTTTTTTAGTTTTTTTTAACTTAACTAGAATACATTCCTCTGTAGTAAAAAAATCATCCCTGCCTCGCTGCTTTTGTTGCATTCAACAAGAGGTCATAGCTCGCATTTCCCAACCTTCGACCAGGAAACCCCCGAAATCCTCCTCTCTAACTCGGGACGGTTTCCTCAACCCCGAGTTCAGCAAGTGACGTCAAATCAAGATGGCTGCTCCCAGCATGAACAATACCTTTTATACCGATGTAGCTTGGGACTCGAGTACAGAGACGCACCACTTTATACAATTCAGTGTACACAGTAGGCAATGTAGATTTGCAATTAATTCAAACCTTCATTTTTGAGTGCAAGTTGTTTCCATTGTGAAGTGATCTGGGCTGTACTCAAGCACTGGATTTGATTGATTTATTTCTGCTCTTCTAGCTAGAGCTGGATGGCATGGCCGAAAATATTGTCACGGTAACGTTTTGTACGCTGATCAATCTCAATATTGGAACAACATTTGCAAGTGCAGGCAGTGGTGGCTTGGTTAAGGCTCTGGGTTACTGATCGGCAGGTCGGGGTTCAAGCCTCACTTAAACCTCTCTGGTCCATGGGCGCTGTATCATGGCTGACCCTGTGTTCTGACCCCAACTTCCCAACAAGCTAGGGCATGCGAAGGAAATAATTTCACTGTGTTGTAATGTATATGTGACTAATAAAGACAGTTTTTTCACAACACTGACGATGTTGTACATTTTATGTTCTTCTAAATAAGGATAATAGGATGTTCATTACACTCTCTGCAGGTGTGGACAATCAATACATAAAACGCTCCAATATCAGTCCCTCCAGGATTTCGCAATCGCGGAAACGAAAGCAAAATCAAGCAAACACTGTAATATTTCAGAAGAGATCACGATTTAACAGGATGACCGCAGATTTGGGCCGAGGCATGTCATGTGACGTCATCACAATGTGCATTCTGCCATGTTGATTTGATGACACTTGCTGAACTCGGTGTTGAGGAGATCGTCCTAAGTTCCCAAGTAGGAGTTTTGACTGGAGGGTGGTGTTTTCAGGAATTATGAGCTTTGACCTCAATTTGAATGCAGCATCATTTACACGTGATTCCCTCAAGTGGGCGTACATTTCAACAACATATAACCTTGAACGGATGTTAAGAATATGGATATGCTGGCTTTAAGCTAACCCTAACATGGCAAGTGATCTGGCTCCAAGTTAGAGGTGAAGGTAAGAAAGAACGCTTCTCTAAATTTTTTTTTGCCATGGTAACTCTGTTAAACTTCCCCTGGCACAGGCGTACTGTCATCCTTTCTATATTAGTATAGCTCTGCTTACTGTGTGTATTTACGAGTTGGGAAGTCGTAATTATGACGTCAGGTGCGTTCAGGTCACTTTGGCCAGAGCAAGATGGCGGCATACTTTCTCTTAATTAACTACAAAAATACAAGTTTTTAAAAAAAATCCTACTTCTCGAAAATGAAGAACAATGAATGTGCATCAGTTGTCTTTTGCTTTGTTACATTTTATACCACAATTGGACAATTCTTTTGTGTTTTTCTTGTTTTATTGTAAACATTTAAATTCAACAAATTTACCAGCAACTACAGACGTCACATCCATTGATTCCAACATGTTCTTACTGACATGCTCCTAACTCGGGGCTCAAAGACGATCTGTTCAATTAGAAAATGCTATCTTTCTGACATGACTTACGCTATTACGCAGGCATTGGGCTTTTAATTCCTAATCAACTCCTGCATAACATCTTGTTTATGATGACGTAAAAGCACGGTGCTGTTGTGTGGTAATTGTATGAAAACGAATAGGCAGTGAATTTGCGGTTGTGTTTTTACAGGAGGGAGATTTCACCGGCTTCCAGACTGACGGTCAATGGGCTTTACGCTCTGGACATGATGTTACACAAAGTAATGTTTACTTTTTTTTTTTTTCTTTTTTTGCTTCGTTAATTAAAGGTCACTTTTACACTTCTATAATGTTCTTTAATGGTAGAATAAACTTATATAATTTGTATTCTAAAGCCTACAACAATAAAAAAATAAATAAAGGTCAAAGGAAATCTGTTGATCTACAGTGGCTTACTGAAAGCATTATTTTAAAAGCGGTTTATGCCTTCATTATTTTTGGTCTGAATTACAGTGTATTTGGCACCGATGATGGGAAAAGAGTACTAATATTCATTCTTTTCTCCTTGTTTGTTGCCAGAACGTTCTTTTAAATCATCCTCAACGTCAAAGGCGAAGCCGTTGCTTCTTGTTTCTGATCCGGTTGCAAACAAAGACACTGTTGCGGAAAAGGTATTACGGGTGAAAACGAAAACGGACAGATCATTATCATTAGAGAAGCATGAGAGGAAGGGTGGAAAATGTCAACAAAATGTTAGCAAACCCAAACTAGCTGTTAAACTGACTACCAAAGAGATGACTGATAAAAATCTGTCGAGGGAAAGGACTTTGCGCAGGGGTCGAGGGAGACCATCTGAGAAAGGGAGTTTCTCACATGAAGAAGGAAATGTAGTAGAAGGTGAAGAGATATTGGGTGAACCAGATGCAGATGCTGAAAGAAAGGAGAAGTGGCAGGGACGAACCGGTCTGAGGAGGAAGAGGAAATTTGTGTGGAATTTAACTCTAATTAAAAGGAGAGGAAAAAATTCCAAGAAGAGCCTGGCTGAGAATTTGGGCACACGCCCTCGCAGAGGACTCGCGAAGACTCAGGAGAGCGCAACAACGGATGAACTTGCGGTTGACCAAGCTGCCTCCGTGTCTCTAAAAAAGAAGGTCAACAAAGTTAAGGAAGAGGAAGAACAGGAGAATGATGTTTCTCCTGATGGAAGTGAAGGCACACCAGCCAAAGGCAGTAGTCCACATTCTCCCAAATTATCTCCCAGTTCCTTAAAGCGACGCAGATCCTTATATGGCTACCGTAGGGTTCCTAAGGACCAGGAAAAGGCTCAGTCACCGGTTGAGTGTAGAATACCCAGTAAAAGGCGCCGGCTTGTCCATTACACCTATGCAGATGTGGATTCGCCGGTGAATCAGGAGCCGTCACAGGAACCTTCAGCACAGGCGACGAGTCAGCAGGACAGTTTGGTTAGTAGTCGGCCAGCCCGTGTGATCAGGGTGCCCAAAAGGTTCATGGATGACGAAGGCTTGTCAGGGCTTCTGGGAAAGAAGGGTGTTCAAAGTGAGAATCAAGAGGGTGAGTCTTGCAGTGACTCTGAGCAAGCACACCTTTCCCAAACCCCAAAGTTCACAAGCAAACAAAAGGGCGTGAACAAAAGGACAATATGTGATGACGAGGAGAACCTCATTGAAAAGTCTGTGGCATTGAAGCCAAGTGGCCTGACTGGTGGTCAGCGAAAGAAAGTGGGCAGACCAGCTTACGGTGCTACTCCTCTCAAAATCTACGAGAGCTTAAAGATGCTTACGGCAAGCTTGACTCAGAGGAAAGAGCAGCGCATGGCCAGCACACGTTCCAAAGCCCTCGGGGAAAAAGTTGAGTGTGTGAGCCATGATGCAGGCGAATCTCCAGATTCAAAATGTTTGAGTTCTGACATAAAGATAGGCGATCTGAACTGTCCAGGAGTTGTACATAAAGTAGCCGTACACACCGATGATCAGGTGATCAGTCAATCAGCACTTTCGTCTGTTGAAGGACTCGAAAACAAAGCAGATGGTAAGGAATATAATATAACCTCCTGTCACTTGTAAATTTATTTGCAGACTTTACAACACTTCATTATATATATATATATTTTTTTGTAGTAGAGAGAACCAGCCTGGTGGGCGCTACTGACCCACAGAGCACGGATGCTGGGAAGTCCGAGGTGGTGTTGGTGCAGGGTAGTTCCTTTCACAAAATCAACATCTCTGGCCCCAACAAGAGGATGCTTCACCTGCTGAAGAGGGCTAAGGTGCAGCTGATTAAAATTGACCAGCAGAAACAGATGAAAACAGCTCAGGTAAGGATTTGCATGCGATGCAAAAAATAAACCCCAGCACATTTGACTGTATAAAGTGACGAAGAACATTGGGTATTAAATGGTGTTTAATGCATGGCATTGAGATTGGTTTTTAAGGTGCTGTCTGTATTGCAGCTGATGTCTGGGACAGTTCGAATTGGAGATGGTGGTGTCATGAGCATGAAGAGGAGGGGAAGAAGGAGAATAGTCAGGACGATCAAGGAAGAGGTTCCTCAGGTGTGTTCAATTAGCTTCTTATAAAAAAAAAAAATAGGCTCATCTGTGACTGGGAGCCAAGGAAGCAAAATTAGGCATGCTCTCTGGGTGGTAGGGATGGATTTTTCTCTCTCACCTGTCAATCACAGGAACACTAGCATCTGTAAGTTTACATACGCTTGATTTTTAATACCATGTGGTGTTACCTGGATGATCAGAGACTGTTTTGTTGAATGTTTTCTGATAGTTGTTCATGAGTCCCTTGTTAGTCTGTTCTTCCGAAAAATCCCCCAGGTCCTGCACGTGCTTTGGTTTTCTAGCATCTTCTCTATATATGTCTCCTTTCCAACAGCAGCTATATGATGTTGAGATCCATCTTTTCACACTGAGGACAACTAAGGGACTCGTATACAACTACTACAAATGGTGCAAACGTTCACTGTTGCTCAAGAAGGTGACATGATACATTAAGAGCCAGAGGGGGTGTATACTTTTGAACAGGATGATCGGTGTAAATTGTCATTTTGTCTTCTGGGAAACATGGTAATATATATATATATATA
>JAFFST010046511.1:9942-25118 GCA_022414735.1 Noturus placidus | reverse complement strand
ACTAAATGGTGGGCGAGGGTCTTTAAGCAAAATAACAATTTACACCCATCCTGTTTAAAAGTTTACACCCGCCTCGATCTTAATGTATCGATTTGCATGCTTGAGCATCAGTTAATGTTTGCACCTTTTGTAAGTACCATGTCCATGTTGTGTCCACTGTCTTGTCTTGTGTGTTGTTCTGTCTCATTGACCATCATGTCTGTTACGCCCTACGCCCACCACTCATCCATACCCTTTAAATACGAAGTACATTTTATCGTATTGTTTGAACTCAGGAATTGTAATG
The DNA here is from genome assembly GCA_022414735.1 of Noturus placidus. Classification (NCBI taxonomy): domain Eukaryota; kingdom Metazoa; phylum Chordata; class Actinopteri; order Siluriformes; family Ictaluridae; genus Noturus; species Noturus placidus. Next base: position 24,832 of record JAFFST010046511.1, on the reverse strand, counting down.
CGTGTTCTCTTTGTCTACAGGGACAGCTGCTTGGAGGTCCACGCATAAAGCATGTGTGTCGGGCAGCGGCGGTGGCACTCGGGCAGCCCCGTGCTATGGTACCTGAAGACATCCCCAGACTCAGTGCTCTGCCTTTACATGAGAGAGAAGGCATTGCACCCTCACAAGACACAGAGGGTACACACATTTCTCATTCTCTCCATTAACTCGATGAAGTCCGATGCTAGTCTGATATAATGTTTTTAATTAATGTTCAATAAATGCTTCATTTTAAGTTTAAAAGGGGCCAAGAGTAGATGTGTGTGTTGTAGACATCCTTACTAGTTTCTTCTCTGGTTTAAATACCAGGTTAGCGTCCTCCCAAACATCATTTTTTTTTTTTTTTTTTTTTTAAATGTAATATTTTGTTTTAGATTTTAATGCTCTACAGTCAGGTTTTAGACACCTGTTTGTTGGAGATTATTTTGCTACTTGATATGGAAAGCTGAAAATGTGACCCATCTCCACGAAGTCCATGCTCAGGAGACAGAAGACTGTTAAATTTGATTATTCAATTTATTTCACGGATTAAAGCTGCTCTTGTTTTTCTCACTCAAGATCTCGGGTCTCAGTCGGAAACGGAAAGCGCCGACTCTGTTGAGCAACGGCCAGCATACAAACAGAAAGCTTTCGGTCTGCGACAGAGACGCTGCTTTAACTGCAAGGGCTGTTGTCGGGAAGAGGACTGTGGGACCTGTGTCTTCTGTCTGGATAAACCAAAATATGGAGGACCCAACAAGAAACGCCAGAGCTGCATGTAAGTGAAAAAGGAGTTTCCTGCGACTTGGGTGCCTGAAATGACAAGAACGAACCACAAACAGCATTTGATCAATTTTGAAATCTATACAAGGGGTTTTACATTCTCTCAACTTCTGAGAGTGACTGTGTATCACTAAATGTGTCAAATCTCATTCTCTCTTAATACACTAATTTTACGATATATGGATGTGACCTCGATCATTTTTGCTGACCTCGATGTTGCCTATCGCGTTTAAATGCGTGTTTGTTTACATAAGAGGAAATGTGTCAGATGTACACATTTTAGCCGTTCGTGCCACTTCTGTCCTCTCGCGTGCTCTAGGGCTGTCGAATTAAAATTCCAACTTTGAATATTCGAATGTGCATTAGAATTTAAGATGTGTAGTATGCCCTTGCACTGATTTTAATTAAAACATACTGTTGAAATAATTGTGTTTGTAAGAATCCAGTCGTAATAAATAATGTCGGGGTTTGAGCCGCTGAAGCTGAATGGTGAATGAACCGCGATAAACTTGAAGCACTTTACCAGCGGGTTAACGAACTCACTCAAATGCATCCTTATATACCAGTGTTTCTCAGACTTTTTCACACTAAGCACCATGGAACTGATTAAAAACAAATAAAAATTCACGAACCACCCAACCCCCACTTTCATCTTAATGGGAAGAATGGAGCTGCTTTTGCTGAGACATCAGTGAAACAATGTCTGGTTTGAAACTAGAGTTTTAGTCTCATATCAGTGGCAACAATGATCTGTTTTCACTGCTTTCACTTCAGATCAACAAGTGTGGAAAATCCAACTTCACAGTTGTAGGTGGTTTGATGGTTTCAGAGCAGAGTCAGCCAGCTCAGGTTGGATGTCGACCCAAAAGTCCGTCAAAGATTTCTCTCTAGAAGTCATCTTCAGCGCTCCATCTGATGCAGTTTCCACAAAGCTGAAGACCTCTCTTGCTGAAAGCTGGGAACTGACAGGTCCCCAAATAGATTTCTGATCCACTCAAAGCCTACATCCAGGTCTCGGGAAATATCTTCCCAATTGTGAGTGAAGGTCTACGAAATGTTCCTTGAAAGCTGCAACTGTATCTTCATCCAGTTCCTTATTCGCACTGAAGAGAAAATACGCGATCGTCGGGAAACGATCAAATTCTTGACGTATGAGCCGGGCACTCCACGACTCCATCTGGACTCATGCGGCTTTGATTTTGTCCTGGATGGTAAAGATAGTGACTTCAGCCAGGTATGCCAATTTTGCAAGCTGTAGGAAGACATGGAATCTGTCCTACAGTTCATCACTTTGATGAAGGAATAACTTGACCTCATCGGCTGAGAACCTTCCCACGCGAAAGCTAGCGGATGTTCACTTCCCATTTTTTCACATAGCGCTTTAAAAAGATGCGTGTTCAGCGATTCGCTTTGATTTTATTAACTGTTTTCACAAACTCATCCGGTGCTGTTTTGAGATACTCAGGCATTTTTTTCACAGCCAGTTGTTCTGTGAATGCAACAGTGTGTTGCTGTGGTGTTTGGTGCTACTGTAAATGGCGCACTTATATAGTGCTTTTATCCAAAGCACTTTACACTGTCTCATTCTCTCATTCACCCATTCTCGCCCACCAATAGTAGCAGAGCTGCCATGCAAGGTGCTAGCTTGCCATCGGGGGCAACGGGGTTCAGTGTCTTGCCCAAGGACACTTTGGCATGTGGAGTCATCCGGGCCAGGAATTGAACCGCCAATCCTACGATTGGTGGACAACCCGCTCTACCAACTGCGCCAAAGTCTCCCTGAGCTTACGCGTGCGGCTAGTCCCTTGTACTTTTGTCATCGCAGTTGCACCGTCTGTGCATATGCCTACATATCCAGTCGAGGTTATGCTGCACAATAAAATCATTGAGTGAGTCAAAAATCACTTGCCCCGTAGTGTTGGTTGGCAGTGAACGGCAAAAAAAGAAATTCATCATGCACTCCGCCAACATAAATGTATCGTATAAAATGGAGTGGATTTGCCTCAGTCCCAATATCGGTGCTCGTCTAATTGTAGGGATTTGGCGTAAACGTGTCACCAGCTGATTTCCAATGTTTTCAGCCATAGCTGCTCTTCGCCATTGGACAGAGGTACCTTGTTAATTTCAGTGCTTGCTTTCTCCACTGCCAATATGTCATTCATAACTTTGTCAGCTTGTTTCATTAAATTCTCACCAATGGAATGAGGTTTTCCTACTTTCACGATCAACAGTGATACCCTGTATGAGGCCTCTCCACTAACAGCTGGTGTGTGGTGGGCGTTCTGGTGCACTATGGCTGCCGTCGCATCATCCAGGTGGATACTACACACCTAGTGGAGGTTGAGGAGATTTCCCTCCCATACTATGTAAAGCGCTTCGAGTGTCTAGAAAAGCGCTATATAAAAGCAACTGTAACTAACTAACTTTGTAGCCTTTGTGTTTTCCCCAGGTACAAAAACTGTGAGGTCTTCTTTGTCATGTTTCTGTTAAGTTAGTGTTTTCTCTCAAAAAATTCAATAGGTTTCCCCATGTACTCCTTGTGTTTACCTTCCAAATGCCTCATGAGTTTAGCAGGTTTCGTAGCGTCGTTAGCCAACAATTCGTAGCACAAAACACAATGGGATTTGAGATCCTCCTCATCCCCAGTCCAAAAAACAAATCGAAATTTTCTATAATCACGATGGTATTTTTTTCGCTTCACTTTCGCACTGGATTTTCTTCATGTCGCGTTTCACAACTTTTTCTGGTGGCAATCCATGGTACTCAACTGCGATACTAGCTCCACTTGGATCAATGTGTTGCACATTGCCTGTTGTGTCAACTGTTTCACTTGAGTTCCTTTTAATTGACCCTGTCTTCAGCCACATGTCCATCATCTTCACAGTTTGATAAACGAGTACCCTGTGTATAACTGGAGAAAATTAGTAGGTTGACTGTACACACACAGCAGAATTCTACATTTTCTTTAAGTCACGCTTATCGTTTTTGACATAAATTAAATGACTGCATTGCTGCAGTCCAACAACTATATAGCTGTTTCAAATAATGCTGTTTTAAATTCACAACCAGTTCATTATATTGAAATGATGCACTTACAACTGCATTTGGAATCGATCGTGTACTTTGAGAAACGTCGTTTTTAAAAATGATATTTTACATTTACTCGCGGACCACACATGAGAAACATGAGGCAAATCAGACAGTACACAACATAGACCTAATATTGCAACCTGCTTCTGCAAGTGAACTTGAACTTAAGTGAGGCGCTAGGTAGAATGGTAAGTCGGGTTGTGAATACTTGCACAATGAAAAATTAAAGCATAAAGAATTCACAAGATCATATTACAACTTTGGAATATTCCTAAGAACGAAAAATTCATTGCTGTTTGAAAGGGTGTATTTGCATCTTTATGCTTTTATTAGTATTTATATCAGTGGCATAAAATGGTCTTTAATTGACATCTCATCATAGTTATTTCTGGGACAATATATCATCCAACAAAATTAGTTATCATTACAGGCCTACACTTATCTGGTTTAGTGAAGTGCTTTTACTGGGTAATTATTTTGAGGCATGGATCTCGACTTACACCAGAATGAGGTGTGGTATTACACTTGTTCTCAAACTTCTACATTGTCTATTGATTTTTAACTACCTGCGTGGTCTTACTTTGCTCTACCGCCATTGTATTCAATGTTCCAGAAAGATCTGTCAGATTAACAAATGGAAATACGTTGGTCAAAGCTGTTATCTGATTCTAGAGGTGTGATGTACATGTACTCTTGATCTGACTAATCAGACTGTTTAGCTTTTCATTTTATAAATATCCTTTATTTAATTATTTTTATTCTACCTAATGTTTAAAAAAAGATCCATTTAACTTTATCTTATTGTTTTCATGTATATATATTTTACTTCATGTTTCAGTTCAATAGCTTGAAGTATCTTAAGCAAGTTACATTTTAATAATTTTTAAAGTACAGTAGATAAGCAGTGATGGATAATGTAATACAGTTTCTGTGTGGGTTTTTGTTTGCTTGTTTGTTGCTCAATTGCTAAGTGTGTAGACTGAAGCTGGAGTAAAACCTTTTTTAAAGCACTAGCTTAAAGCTAATCTTCTATGTTTTCTACAGCTACAAGAAGTGCTTAAGGATCGAAGAGAACAAAATGAGACGAATGAAAGGTATGGCTGCTTAAAATTGCATAGTACTCATAAGGAATGTTGGGAAAGTGCGAGAACCTGAAATGCTTTTCATTTGAACTAGTTTTGTAAAGCAAAACGGTATATAGATCTAGATATTATCTATTGAGCTCCGTGTTCCCAAGATTTTGAATACTATACTAGTGGACATGTTATGGCCAAATTAGATTATTACTTTTTTATATTATCTGGCTGATTAATATTGTCGAGTATAAAATGTTGAAAAAATTGCTGAAATTGTTTTCGATTTACAAAAATGTCGGTAGTTTGAAAAGTTGTTTGCATTTTATTATTGACTTTGAAAAAATAGAGGTCGGCTGATTGATCGGTTTGCTGATTAATTGTCACCGATAATGGATTGATGAAACTATCGATTATCTGGAAAAACCGACACTGATAGTTTTTCCCGGTTGCATCCGTTGCGGGAGCGGCTGAGAATTGTCCACTGTCGTTTTACAGTGCGAGTGCGGCCTGTAGAGGCGAAATAAAACCATCACTGACAGATTTTGTTGTATTGTTTGAAGTTTTTTTTTTTAATTATTATTTGTTTTGGACGTCTCTGTTTTTATTGCTTATTTGGAGCGTTACTTTTTGGTTCAGTTTTGATGAATATCTTTTATTTACTTTAATATTTATTAATAGTTCATATATATATTAATATTAAAATTTTTATTTTTAAAAGTACAGTACAGTTTCATGGTGCTGTCAATACTGATTAGTTCTGTAATAAAGTTCAGCAATATTTTACTTTGAGTGTAATGTTTTCAGTCAGTATCAATTTTAAAAACTGTCAGTTCGATTAATCGGTTATCAGCAGGTCCTGCCCAACTTGGTTATCAGTATAATCCACTATTGCTCAGCCTCTACCAACCCCTCCTCCTTTTTCTTTGACCTTTTATTTGACCTATTGTGTTTTTTCGCAGTTCAGATGAAGCGACGGGCCGTGTACACCCAAGCCACTGTGTACAGTGGCGCAGAGGAAGAGGGCGAGGGCGATGGCACGGGAGATGCGCTAAGCGCTAATGCACTTAGCTCCATCCGGAGGCAGCCTAGGCGCCAGGTTACACGGCGATGCTTCAGCAACTTGCTAGAGTCTGACTCGACTGACGCAGATGCTTCTGGTGAAGAATTAGCAAAGGAACCGAGCAGTAGTGAACCAAGTATTAAGGCTAATGGTATGAATTCAGTACTGTTTCATTATAGCCAGACTTACAAACTTGAATAGCCATAGGCAGATCTTGTTTCCACCCTCCCACTGTATCCACGTTAATTTTTCTATCCCTATATTATCTGTGCTAGATTGTAAGACACTGGATTGGAGGTGAAATTCCACTAAACACCTATTATTAAATTATTGAATCTTATTAAATTACAAAAATTTTGTATTTATCAAATATTTCTGTGCTCAGATATGTCACACAATCATGTAACATTGTTAGATACCTTTTGCTACCAAGGAGAATATTATTTTTAGAAATTATTTATGTCTATCATATTTTTTTTTTTTTGTATGCCAGATTTTATTTTGCATTGCCTCTCCCTTTTTCAAGATTAATTTGTAGACTCTGTAGTAAACCCCTGTTGAGTTAACTAAAGCAATGTTTGATCAGGGCTGTCTGGGAGAGATCTGGGATCTCTCGATCACATCTGGTAATGGTCATGTAACCACCAAATCAATGAGTAAAATACTATTCAAAATTTTTTCTTGACAAAATAAAAGCAGTTCTGTAGCTTATTTTACGCTAAATGTGACTCCGTTGTGTGGTTCTGTTGGTTTTCTACTTGATAATTCTCCAGGTCAGAAGTCACAGTGAGTTTATAGGCCTGCAGTGATGGCGTCAAGAGATGCACACAGTGTAAAAACATAAAAAAAAAAAGGTGACTAGAAAAAACCACTATATGGTCAAAAGTATGTGGAAAACACTCCTCGTGATTGCATGGTGCATACAATGAAGCAAATAGCCATGAAATTTCCAGACGCACACGTTGGAAGTAGAATGGGTCGTACTGAAGAGTACCCTGTGTCTTTAAACATGGCGCTGTCATGGGATGCCTCTTTTGACATAAGTCCACTTGACCTGCCTTGGTCCACTCTAATGCTATTATTGTGATATTGGAAGCTTCTAGGAGAAACAACAGATCAGCTATGAAGCGATAGACCCGATATAAGCGATAAACTCGCAGAGCTGGTGCGTATACAGTGTAAAAATGGCTTATTCTCTGTTGCATTACTTACTACAGCGTTCTAAACTGCTTCAGGACACAAGATTAGCACAAGAAACATGAACAAGCAGCCGCACAGAAGCCTAAGATTGTGTAGGCTGGACTGATGAATCACGCTTCACTATCTGGAAGGCTGGATAATAGATTCCAGGAGAACGCTACTTACTTACCAACAGTAAAGTGGTGGAGGAGGGATAATTGTCTGGGGCTGGTTTTCAGGGTTTGTTCCAGTGAAGGGTAACGTTAATGCTACAACATACAAAGACGGTTGTATGAGAGACAGTATGGGGAAGAACCTTTTCCTGTTCCAGTATGACAATGCCCCTGTGCACAATTCCAGCTCCATAAAGACATGGTTCGATGAGTTTGGTGTGGAGGAACCTTTGCGATGAACTGGAACGTCGATTGCGAATCAGACTTCTCGTCCAACTTGAAAGACCTCATTTGACTGAATGAGCACAGACCCACTACAAATTCTAGTGGAAAGCCTTCCCTAGAGGCTGTCTTGCCCATGGTTTTGGAATGGGATGGACAACAATCACATATGGGTGTGATGGTCGTGTGTCCACATACTTTTGGCCATTGAAGTTTCTAACATTGATAGATCACATGACAATGCTATTAGAGTGTGCTGGACATGTCTGAACCAGAGCGTGTTTTCTGTCACAGGTTAGTTCAGATACTATCGAATTTTTAATCTGCTCGCTCTCCAAAAAAGCTAAATGATTAATACATTGATTCTGTTGAGTAAAATATAATGCGTTATTTGCTTAATACTGTGTTTACGGTCTTTCATTTATTGTCCAATAGATCCTGTTACACATCCTGATGCTCAAGATGAGGCAGTGAAACCACGCAGGCCTGGCCTCCCGAGAGGACTCTGGGGTCGGCGACGAATTAATAAGGTACTCCTATATTGAAATGTGTTTTAATAAAGTATTGTTGATCCCTTTACATCATGCATTTGAATGTTAGATAGTAAAGTTTTTCATTCGCACTAACCGCTCGTCTGCCAGGGTACTTTTCAGAAATGCCAGTTGCAACGTTCTGTCTATATATGATTTGTGTCTGGAGTTTCTCTCTTATTTTTATAATCACCTTCTTATTATCCTAATGAGTCTTTACGTTCAGCTTATTAAAGACAGCTCTTAAAATTATTGGCCCCCTTGGTAAAAGGGTTGTAAAAATTCTTTGTGGTTAATCAGCTGAAATCTGAAAGTGAACATATGAGAGGACTTCCAACTTGAATAGACACTATGGCCAAAAGTATTTGGACACCTGCTGTAAATTGTTGCTACAAAATCTTTGTCTCATGCTGGAACAGGTTTGTTCCAAACGTGCAATAATGTCCCCCCCCCCCTTTTTTCCCACAGCTACAGTATAATAACCCTGCGTGTAAAAATGTAATCTTTAATTAATCGGGTTATGCGTTGTGAACAGCACCACTTTCTGTACCCTTCTGTCCTTCTTTCTTGTCTTCTGAGAGGATACTAGTCATCTCCTCCTTCCTCCTGCTCCTCTTCCTTGGCTGCTCTTCTTTGCTGCAGTTGTCATGATGCAGCCCTGCTATAATGCTGCCCACCTCCTTTCCCCCCCTCGCTCTCGCACTCTCCCAGCTCCAGAGTTGCCCTACCACAGCACCAGGAAGTCCATCTGTAAAGCTCAGGCTAAAGTTCCAGCTGCGGCTGCACAGACTACCACCTAGCATGGTGCGAGCTGCTGAGGTGTCTTCGGTGGCTGTGGCTTCTCAGCCTGATGGCAAAAAAGCACAAGAAGAGGAGGTGGAGAGAGAAACGCTGGTTGTGAAGGAGGGAGCTTTGCAGCAACCCCTTACTGACCCCTGTCTTCCTCATTCCCAGAGCTCAATGGAGCACACGTCACCCAGTGTCCTGGCCTCACTGGCCAAAGGCTTTGTACACCGGGAACGACAGGCACAGGAGCCAGCGCACAAAATCCGGGTAGACTTTAAGGTCAGTGTTTCAACCTCAGTGTAAGACTTAATTCGTGCTTTCTTTTTCTAGCAGAACGTGTGTTGCAGAATTATAGTTACTTTCATATAGACTCTAATATTATCTTGTAGTAATGTATACATAACGTCAACAGTCATACAAGTAATTTGGCGCAAATGTGGCGCAATATCTTTTTTCTTTTCCGATCCCTTTAAGTCTGATGTTTTTTTTAAATAATATAACTCTGTGTTGCACGCCTAACCCTACACCTGGAGAGTGTTATTTCCAGGCGTCGGGTTAGGCGTGTAGCTCCGAGTGGCTCTGCTCTTACCGCAGCAAGTTGCCAACGATTACAATGTTTAGTTTGTGAATAAATGACACGTCGGACATTTTACTGGTTCGTAGTTATGTTTAACGTTGTGGAACATTCAAGAGACACATTTATTCCTGTTGTTTTTTCTTTGCTGGTAAACTTTGAAAAGCACAGTGACTGTCACAGGACTGCGTCCTTAAATGTTAAATAAATGTTTCCTGACAAAAAAAAAGTTGCCATCAGGGATTTTACTTTGTTAAACATGTCTTTTAAAGTTTATATTAAATTGATTAACGTAGTAAGTCTTACATTATGTTCCGCATATGCCATACAAGTCCCTGTAAATGAGCTGTTCTTATATTAGCAACAATTAGTACAAGTTACATTTGAATATTAACTTGTTAACTTGTAAGGATAGAAGTCATGTCTTTAACAGCAGCGTGTCAATGTTTTTCGTGTTAAGACTCTGAGTGAACAAAATGGTGCTGTTGACTCCTAATGTGTGGTATGGAAGCCATTTTTTGGTAGAAACGGTGGTCACCATCTTGCAATATTGCAGACGGAGTATGCGCTATAGATGGGCCAATCGGACAGCGGGTCCGCCTCTCGCCCCGCCCATATCTGTGATGGACACCCATACTTGTTCATGTTGGAAGTGTGCACACAGTGATATTACCTGAAGTGCAGCTTAAGATGAACAACCTTAAAGTGGCAAATACAGCGTTATTAACGAATTTAAAGTGCTAAACTGTAGCCAGATATTGACATTATCTAATCTAATCTAAACTTTTTAACAAAGTAAGTATAAGTAGCTAATTTAATGTACTAAGTGAAAATGTTCTGGTAAATATGAAAAAAAAAATATTTTATACTTAACACTGCCTGTCCATGATGTTCATCTAGCTCTGACACCTGCAGTCAATCGAATGGAGAGGTGCTCTTTTATGCTCCACTCCATAGCTGACCTTTCTTCTCAAGCTACTTTGTGTTCACGAAGGACGTACAGTCAGAAAATTGCGAAATGCAGCTAGAGTTAGCTGCCTTGGTTAATGCCGTCTCTTTCTTCACTCGTGTTGGTTTGCTAGTTATAATATTGGAACGACGAGCTAACTTAGGCATCAAAATGAGCAACCTACCAGCAAAAACCGCACTGGACTTCACCTTGCATGAAGTGAACCATTAGAATTCTGAAAAGACTGAGTCTCGCGCCTGCTATGTGTTAATCTTTTTTGTTCGTTTTTTTAGGAGGACTGCAACATTCAGAATGTCTGGGCGATGGGGGGTCTGAGTGTCCTCACATCTGTTCCGATCACAGTGGAGTGTGTGTGTCTGCTGTGTGCTAGTAAAGGCCATCACAATGTAAGGGTGCACATATAACTAACTGTAGCACATATTGTTCACTGAGCATGGGTTTAAAGATTCAAAATGGAAAATTAGCATGAATGTGTGAAATATTACAGCTCGACCCTTCTTGTCTTTCAGATGATATTTTGTCAGATGTGCTGTGAGCCCTTCCACCGCTTCTGCCTTCCAGTAGACGACCGTCCACAGAATGAAAATCAGCACAACTGGTGTTGTAGGCGATGCAAATTCTGCCACGTCTGTGGTCGTAAGGGCAAAGCGGGAAAGGTACGAATATCTGCTGATTTTATTTCTCACTGCATATGTCCAGGCTGAAAGACCATTTGCTGTTACCCGGTATTTGCTGTAGATTCGAATATGTTATGAATATGTTCACTTTACATTCCAGTCTTGTTTGTTTCTCTCCTGTAGCCGGTTTTACAATGCAGAAGGTGCTTTTATTGTTACCACCCATCATGCCTAGGGCCCACATATCCCAAACCTGGCAAGTGTAACACACCTTGGGTAAGTTGCAGCTCTAACGCAGTGTGCCGATTTTCCCGGTCCCTGTTTGTGTTCTCTTGCTGTAGAAATAATAATGTGTGTATTCATAACGAATGTATTTCTTGTGAATTTGAATTGTTTTTGTAGGTATGCATGTTGTGTATTCGGTGCAAAAGCTGTGGGGTGACACCTGGGAAATCCTGGAGCACGTCTTGGAATCACGAACTGGATCTCTGCCCTGACTGCAGTAACCTCCACAAACAAGGTACTGCTTTAACACTGCATGAATAAAGATACTGCAATAGGTTCCATATGAACAATGATTTGAAGCAGGTTAATGACCCCATAATAAAACAGGGCGTCTCAACATGCTCCATACATATTGTAGGGGACTATGATGTTCGAGTCACGGACGTCCCCTTCTTCTCGGTTAGTCCGCAACACTTCCAGTCGTTTTGATTTTAAGTTTGGCGACAGTTGCGCGTGTGTTTCCTGTTGAAGTCCATCGCGAGCTTGCGATCCAGCCATGATCATGATTTCTATACACTCTTCTTTTGACAAAGGTATTCGTTAAGGCTGCCTATAATGTATAAACTAAGTATGAAAAATTTTGGAAGACATTTTGTTAAAAAAAAAGCATTAAGTTGATCTTGATATTGGGTCTTGACAGTTTTTTAAACCCCCCAATCAAAATTAACTACAAATATGATCGCCAAAAAAATTAAGTCTTAAGTAAACCAAGCAGGACTAATTTTATAATACAATAATAATCATATGCACATATTTTTGGTTCTGTTTTAGGAGGGTCATATAGCAAAATGAGTACTTTTCCCCCCAAGCCCCCCCCCCCCCAACCCAATTGTATTATGACTTTTTTTAAGAGGTTATTAATGTACATTTACATACAGTATGTAAAGCATACAGTGTGTGCTTTAAAAAGTGATTTGGCAGCTTGGAACATTCTGTTTTAAATAATTGCATGTTTTTCCCCCCGTGTTCTGATAACACTGCGTTAATCTTTTTGACGTTTATTTCACAATTTTCAGGAAATTTCTGCACGGTATGTCTCAAATGCTATCCTGAGAATGAATTTGACATGAAGATGATGCAGTGTGCTCGATGTGCCCACTGGGTCCATCCCAAGTGTGAAGGACTCACAGGTCGGTATCTTTGTGTGTCTGCGGAAAAATGCTTGCGGTGTCAGTAATTTCACTAAGCGAAAGTCTACATGTTGCCATAGTCCAGCATAATAAGACTGCTTTATTGACTTTAAATTCTGATGGTAAGTATTAGGGGTGTGTACATGTATTCAAATGCCTTCGAATTGAGATGTCCACAAGTGTTCACTTCTCTGGCATATTTTCAAGATTTACAAAAAGGTCTCTGATATGGACAGGAGCAGGTGGTCAGAAATAAAGCTCGGAGGACAAACGAGAGAGTAGATATTCACAATACACTTTAGTAGAACTCTATTTAGTCGTCTATCTAGTCATTTTGGGGTGTTTATGGTTTGGAAATTTCCATGCTGTCATACCCTGTTTAAAAATTACATGGTTACTATGGTAATAATTAACCAGACTGCCGACTGTAACAAACTAGTTTACTAGAGATGTGTTCATTAGCAACCGAGATGTACTAGCTAGCTAGTCAAGTGTGGGGGAAAAATGTAGCTAGATATTTACTGTGCTTGTCTTTATCTAAATATAATGTTAACAGATGTGTCGGATTCGCTGTCAGCTTTATATTTCAGTACCTAAACAATGTTCAGAGGGAACGCTGCAGTTCGTTATGGGATGTGACGACACAAGCGGTTTCCATAAACGTACTTTTATGCGAATTTAGGGATATTACATTTAAAAATGCTGGATGGAAAACACCAGATGTGAATAAAATCTCCAAAAGGCATATAAAAAAACGGATAATTTTTTTTTTATTTGATAAGACTAGCCCATAATATACAATGGAAGCGCCTTTACAAATTAAATGCGTCATCAAAATTTAATGTGAATTTTCCTGAATAAATCATGTGACTGGATAATTAGCTCAGAACAATAAATATGGCAGAGAGAGAAAGAGAGTGGGGTACGTTTGGACGGATAGTCGACTTTCCCCGGAAGCGATGATTTTGTTCTCTTGAGTACACAACTTGGATGGAAATATAGCTAGAGTCATTGAATCAGTACCGAGCATCACATCATAAACATACGCTTTCACTGCGATCACACAGGGTTTGCTACATGCCAGTTAGACTTTCACTCATATGCTCCTGTAGTAAGAATTTTCCCAGGCTAAAGTATTCAGCCGACCTTACGTTAATGTTCATTATTTCTCTATAAATCATCTGTCAAGCGCATAAACACATGTGCTGCTAGCAGTTAACCAAATATCTGTTCATTTACTCATACAGATATTTGAACATTTGAAATTATGCAGTGGGACTATGCTCTCTGCTTTATGCTTGAGGCTCAATGCTTCAACATTGAAAAAAAAATGTCATTGCCATTCTTCTCTGCTCCAACAGATGACTTGCATGAGATTCTTAAGAGGTTGCGGGGGAAAAGTTTGGTGTTCTCCTGCGCAGCCTGCAGTAAGATCTTCCCTAGTGGCTGGCAGGAGGTGGTGCAGAATGTACTGCGCAGTGGTCTAGAAAAGATCATGAATGGTTTAATGAGCTCCCTGACCACCTGTCACCTCCAGAAATGCTCAAAGGTAAGGTTCTCTCTCTCTCTCTCTCTCTCTCTCTCTCTTAATCTCTCTCCACTGTAATATTAAAGTCTTTATTTAAGGATACAAATTTCTTTCTATTCCTAGTTTGCTGCTTTTTTAATCCATATTAGCTTAAGGCAGGGGTTTCCAAAGTAGGGGTTAGATTTATAAACACGGTCACAAAAGAAAAGCTGGATTTCCTCATTTATTTTACAAATGTAATGGTAGAAACATTTAAATACTAATATTTTGAAACATTACCACAAGATGCGTACGTGCTATTTCAGACTTTAACCTAGGGGTGTCAAACTCATTTTCACCGAGGGCCACATCAGCATAATGGTTGCCCTCGATGGGTCACATTAACAGTATGAATGTAACAAAATGCAATGTCATTTAAAATAAAGTAAACTACACTTTATTATATTGTTAAATAACATTCAATAATTCAATAATGTATTCAACTTAAAAACATTACATATGCATTTTGTCACAGCGCAGCCAGACGCGTCCGCTGCCAACAGTGAACAGGCGCTTGCCGCGGACTCCAACTCCCGTGAATCACCGCCGCTGCACCAGCGCTCTCATTCCCCTGAATTCTATGTGCCCGCACCTGTCGCTAATCATTCCACGCCGCGCTTACCAGTATAAATTCCCCTCAGTAGCATTTACCCGATGCGAAGTATACGTCTATCCGACTCGTTCCGTAGCGTTACCAAGCCTGTTTATCTCGTAGTGATTTTCCGTGTACCTGACCATGTTTACGCCTTTTCGACACCGTTTATTGCCTGCTCCAGTCTAGTCCGTTCGTCCGATCGCCTGACCCTCGCTACCATTTGGATTACGTCTTC
>JAFFST010046510.1:152966-187054 GCA_022414735.1 Noturus placidus | reverse complement strand
TATTATTATGATATGAAGAACAATGGAGCTATAGAAATGCTTACTGTGTTAAATTGATGCTTGAGAAACCTGAACAGAACTACAGACAGACAGAGAGAAATTCTATAACATTCTCTCAGGTGAGAAGTGCAGCAGTTGGGAAGCTGATAGTGTACTGCTGCAGTATGCGTGAAGTGTGTGATGACGTGGCATCGAAGCATGAGAGTGAAGCACTGTGCTTAGTGGCAACTTAACAAGCACATGTGAAAATCAGGTACAAACACCCTTGGCAAGAGATCAGGTGGAATTCCCAGCCTGATTATGAGGGCTTGTTTAGTAAACAACTAGTGGCTTGTTACTGCTTTAGATGTGGGTGTCTGGCCTTGTATGTGTGTGTCATTC
This sequence comes from Noturus placidus, assembly GCA_022414735.1. Classification (NCBI taxonomy): domain Eukaryota; kingdom Metazoa; phylum Chordata; class Actinopteri; order Siluriformes; family Ictaluridae; genus Noturus; species Noturus placidus. Next base: position 186,673 of record JAFFST010046510.1, on the reverse strand, counting down.
AGAGCTGGCATGGTAACAGGGATTCTCCTAATCAAATGTACTTGGCCAGCTTGAACCAGCTTGCCTGTAACGGAGCAGCTGTGACTTGTTTGCAATACTACATTACTACGATTCCCAAGGTGGCCGTGTAAAAGGTCGCACGACGATCTGATTTAGTGGACTGTCGAGAAACCATTGGCAGTCAGGCTAACTATTCCCTAATGAAGTTGGAGTTGATTAGACTGCAGCTGATCAAGTCCAAAATTCCTCAACCAATTTTTCACTCCAGATAATGACTTCATTAGACCTTGCGTCTCTGCTCAAACTGGATTAAAACCGAATATACGTTCGCGTTGGACAGAGACTACGGAATGGGAAGACAGACTGAGGCAGTGATGATACCTGTCTGGCTTGTTATAACATGCCCAAATCTGCTAGAGATCACTGTCTGGATGATTACAGTATCTGATGTCCTTTAGATGTTACCCACAATTCTCAGGGAGGCATGCATGCTGGCCTGCATGCTAACACACACACACACACACACACACACAGATAAGAGGCAACTCAGGGGAGTGCTCTAGAATTTAGAAGCAGCCATATGAATAGGAAGACAAATGTAGTGCTTATCTCATTTGACCCATGAGCCGGCTCTGAAACCTGCAGATCTGCTCACACAAAAACAGCTCTCTCTCTCACACACACACACACACACACACACACACTCAAATTACCAGCAAATATAGAATACAGAATCTGAATGTCCAATCAGGGCTTTGTGATGACTCTAATACTTTCCCTTTGTTGTCTTTAAGTCATTTTGTTACAACTGAAGGTATGCTTAGGATCATTGTCCTGGAAGACCGAGTTTTAATTTTCTGGCTGATGTCTTAAGGCTTTGCTTCAGTATGCAGGGTTCGTACAAGGTGCTTGAAGTGCTTGAATTTGGCTTTTTGAAAATTAAATAATTGAAAACCTTGAAAATAGTCCTTTTTTATCTAGTGGTGCTTAAGAAGTGCTTGAATGGTAAAAAGTCACTAAATACGAAATCGCTAAAATCGCTTTAAAGTGTTTATTTTCTATGGATCACAAATACAACGAATACATCCTTTCACTCAAAATATGACTCCCCGCTGCATCCCCCTCCTGGTATTCACTCACTCATTGTGACAGACAGAGCTCCAGTCCACTTCTCAGATCCCTTTAGCGACTCTTTTCTTTTCTTTTCTTTCCAAAACACAGCTAGCAACAAATTTATCGACTTTTTAGGCAAACCTTGGCAACTTCCCATTGAAGAGAGTGCGAACAAAAAGAACCATGAAAGTATGAGCAAAACCCTATTGCATAAACGGGGAGCTAAACCCAAAAAAGCTCAAGATATCAGACAGTCACAGGCATCGCAGATTGGAACAAGGGCATGTTCAACTCCCAACATAACTCGACAAACCAGAACTGGTTTTCTTCCAGCCCTGATTAGTTTTCAAAATAGATTTGAACCATTAATGAATGTAGAGGCAGAAACCTAAAACATGATCAGGCATAGCTCACATCAGCCAGCAGCTAACGCGGCACCAAGAAGGCACTCAAGGTCAAGCAGGCAGCGGCGATCTGCCGAGACCACAACTGAGCTCTGATAGTGAAAGACTCCATTATCAGAAACATTGGCAGCAGGACTACTACCACTTGCCTTCCTCAAGCAAAGGTTTCTGAAGTAAAGAAGGAACTTCAGAGTATTCTGCTAGACGGTGAATACATGTTTGGGGGGGATAATATTCAGAAAGAGCAGTCAGAACTACTGAAGAGGGATTTCAATGAACTCTTTGAAACACTAGAAAGACTAAAAGTTAATCAGTGGACCAGTCCCATCCGAGGAACAAATGCTTTCTGGTTTGCTAGGACTGAATACATGGCTACACAAAACCTGCAACATGAGAGGACTGAATTGCATCGACAACTTGAATCTTGTCTGGAATCAAGGTGATGTGTTTAAATCAGATGGCCTCCACCCAAACAGACTTGGAGCATGCATGTTTAATACCTCTTCTCACCCCTTCGTCCATCTGCAACATGTGCCAATCCTCTCAAACTCAATGGTACACAAACACCACTGCAGTGACTGGATGACAACAGGACCACACTTCAATATCTGGTTGGACACTTGGTCAACACACCCCACAAGGACACAACACAGCCAAAACTCCCATAGTCTAGGAGCACAAACCAGGCTGAGTGTTCAACAGTTGGGCTGTGACGAATTAGAACGGCTCCAAGATACAGGACTGAAGGATGAGTTCCTGGAAGAAAGAAAAGGAACTAAAGATATCATGCTTCAGCCTACAAAAACACCAGCGGCACAGATAGTCCCTCTCATGTGGCATGTTCTCCCTCTCATCACCACCTTCACCTCTTCTCAACGTCTCTAAGATAATGGAAGAACTGGTGGTTTACTTGAACAAAACTATCCCACTCCAGATACCCCAGAGCCCCCAGATACCAAGAAAAAAAATCCGGAAGGCCCCTTTACCACCAAAATCTATCTGAAGGGCCCCCCTTCATCTGAAGGGCTGTTTACACGACAACGTTTTCAACTAAAAACTGAAGATTTCATGTGATTCGGCTGTTCGTTAACATGACAACATGTTACATGTTTCAGGGCCTGAAAACGCAAACTTTTTAAAACAGGTTTCCAAGTGCATGTTTTTTTAAAAATGATGCCATTTTCGTCTGTGTTTAAATGTAAAAAACGAGAATTTGTGAAAACGATTATGCACACGTATTGCGTGTTCAGTCTATGGGCATGCGTGCGAGTTTTTCAAAACAATGCGCAAGACATTCAAAACTATAATGGGGGACTACAGGACTGTGTTTGTGCTGCTCAAGATTTTGAGTTTATTATCGCTTCTCCAGCAAAGTGTGGATTTACTGCACCACGACCAGCGGAGACGCATTTATGACATTCGCCAAATTATTAACCCACATCTATGCCGACGAAGGGTATTCAAAATTATCTTGGTAATTGTCAGATTTGGAGGATATCTGTGTCCTTTTATTGCTAATTAAATCTAGAAAGCAGATTGACTGCCAGTGTCTCACTGTTTAAGTTGTGTTTGCTAATTTTGGTACAGTGATAGTCAATTATTAGTACTTAAAGATTTAGTATTTAATAATTTTTTTTCAGTATTTAAAAATGAACAAGCTTTGTTAACAGATTTCTGACCTGGAGCACAATAAAAGCTAAACGATGGGGTTAAAGACAGAAATCCATTTCCACAATGAAGAACACTTTATGTACATTTCATGTACATTACATTACATTATATTACATTAGGGACATCTCAGCATTTATTAACCAAGATAAATAAGCCAAATCTATGCTTGATAAGCGCGAGTTTTTACAATTGCTTATGACAGTGAATAATTTTCCAAGTCTTCCTATTGAGATTCTAAGTACCGTATTTTCCGCACTATAAGGCGCACCTAAAAGCCTTAAATTTTCTCAAAAATCGGCCGTGGGCCTAATAATCCGGTTCGCCTTATGTACGGACTGAGTTCCAAAATCTGTAAAAATGTTGTGCAACTTTGGTTGGCGTAACAACCGTATGCGCCTTACAACACGGTGCGCCTTATGTATTGGTCAAGTACAGAAATAGACCCCGTAATTGAGATATGGTAACTGGAGACGGAACTCATTTTTTTTTGTACTTCACTTAGATCATAAACGGTTTGAGAAATGTAAACATTACTGTGCTTTTTATCCAGAAAAACCACAGCTCCCATGTTTACTTATTGCTTATAGTGTTTATAGGGCAGACCTTCCCGGATCAATATGGCAGACACGTTGACATGAATGCAATGTGCGCAGGCACGTAGTGTTTCTTTTCAACGTTACATCGCCAACTACTGGCCTGGCATGCATATAGTCATTTTTGTGGAACTGTGTAAACGTACCCTGAGAGAGCTCGCCGACCACTGCCTCAAAGTCAGGGCCCACACCGTCCTTCATCTGTTCTGGGTAAACAGCAAACAACCGATAACACCTCCCAGTGATGTATGGTGGGTCCCTGCTTCAGTACTAGAAACATTCTCCAGTGTTCACAGAGCAAGCGGGAACCCAATGTCCCTTGTTAGTTTGATCTATATCTGTTGTGTCAAGCATTAGAGGGACCAAGGCCTTCTCAAGGTGTACAGCGTAATCTGTTGCTTATTAGACCTCTATCTGAGAACACTGTGGAACTAAAAACAGAAGTTGGCACTTTTAAATATCCGCTCACTTTAAAAAGTCATTTTTAGTCAATGATCACGTCACCACAAACAACTTGAATTTTATGTTTATAAATGAATCTTGGTTAGATGACTGCTGTAGTGCAACAGTCCTCAATGAATCGGCCCCTACAAACTTTACTAACGAGTTCCTGTAGAGCTGTTGGGAGAGGTGCAGGAATAGCTACAATATTTAAAGCAATATTTCGACACAAGCAGGTATCACTTGGTGATTACTTGGCATTTGAAATATCTTAGTATTGTACTAAAAGATGCTCCACGGATTTTATTCTTAATTATTTATAGGCCGCCAAAATACTGTTCCACTTTTATTGATGATTTTACAGAACTTTTATCAGCAGCTTCATCTGAATTTGACTGCTTTATTATTGCAGAGGATTTCAATATCCATATAGATTTTTCTGAAAACAGCATTGCCAAAGAGCTCGTATCCGTTTTAAACACTTTTGATCAAAGTCAGTACGTGAATGGATCCACACACAAATGGGGCCACATTCTGGATCTGCTTATTAGTAAGGTATAAACATCTCATCTACTGTTATTAAAGATGTGGCTCTATTCGATCAGTATTGGTTTTTCTTTGATGCATTGATTTCTCCTGTCACAGAAACTAGATCTGTCACGGTCAAAAAGAGGTACATAAATGAGAATACTAGTGTGACATTTATGAATGCTATATCTATGACACCAAGTATATCTGCAGAAAGTTAAAAATATTATTGATGACATTGCTCCTGTAAAGGTCAGGAAGATGACTGGTAAGCGTATGGCCCCTTGGAGAAACACAACAGTAGAACAAAACATGAAAGGAAAATGCAGGAAAGCTGAAGGCTTGTGGCGGAAAACAAAACTTGAAGTACATTATAACCTCTATAAAGACTGCCTTCATACTTTCAATGCAGAACTATGCATAGCTAGACAGGCCTACTTCTCAAACATTATAAACAGCATCAGAAACGCACGTACTCTTTTTGCTACAGTAGAGAAATTAACAAACCCACCAACTCGGATTGCATGTGAAATGCTCTCTGACTGCAAACGCAACGAGTTTGGATCTTTTTTTCAAGAAACAAATGTATGACGTTAGAACGGCGATCAGCTCGTCCTCACGTTGCACTGAAGTTAGACAGCACCCACCACGATAACTTCACAATTATATCAATATGTCTACTTTTGAGGAAATTTCTGCCAAAACTCTAGAAGAAACATTACAGCAGCTTAAAACATCAACCTGCTGTCTCCTTTTTCAAAAACCATTTTAAGTGTTTAGAAAAAGATGTCTTGGATATAGTAAATACCGCACTCCTCTCAGGCACTTTTCCCGACATCCCTAAAAACTGCAATTTTTAAGCCTGTCTTGAAAAAGAGCAATCTGGATAACATGGTTTTAAACAACTATAGACCAATATCAAATCTCCTTTCATAGGCAAGATCATTGAAAAGGTTGTTTATAATGAGCTGAACTATGTACTCCGGTTTCCTCCCCCAGTCCAAAGACATGTATGTTAGGCTGATTGGCGTGTCTAAAGTGTCCGTAGTGTATGAATGTGTGTGTGTGAGTGTGTATGTGATTGTGCCCTGCGATGGACTGGCACCCTGTCCAGGGTGTACCCCACCTTGTGCCCGATGCTCCCTGGGATAGGCTCCAGGTTCCCCCGTGACCCTGAAAAGGAGTAAGTGGTTGAAAATGGATGGATGGATGGATGGATGAACCGATTGCTGTTCTCAAATAGCTATTTGGACAATTTCCAGTCTGGTTTCCGGCAGCATCACAGCATAGACAAATACATAGGTTAAATACTGATTCATGCTGGTATTATTGGCACTCAGTGCTGCTTTTAACACTGTCGACCACAATATACTCCTAGCCAGACTGGAAAACTGGGAAGGGCTTTCTGGGACGGTCCTGGGCTGGTTGAGGTCATATCTAGCAAGGAGGGGTTTCATAGGCAGCTATGAAACTGAGTGGACGTCCATGACTTCTGGAGTCACACAAGGCTCAATCCTTGGACCGCTGCTGTTCAACCTCTATACGCTCCCATTTGACCAAATTATAAAGGGGAACCAAATTGCATACCATAGCTATGCAGACGACACCCAGATCTACCTAGCCATGTCACCTAACGGTTACCAGTCCATAGACTCCCTGTGCCAGTGCCTTGATGAAATTAACCGTTGGATATGTCAAAACAGAAGTCGTTGTATTTGGAAACAAAGATGAAAGTCTCAAATTGAACACATACCTTGACTCCAGGGGTCCAAAGACAAAAAACAAATCAAGTCAGGAATCTTTGGGGTCATTTTGGAGTCTGATCTAATTTTCAGTAGTCAAGTGAAAGCAATAACCAAATCAGCCGACGATCACCTCAAAAATATAGGGAGAAGTAGGTGTTCCATTTCCAGTCAAGACTTAAGAGAAACTTGTTCATACATTCATTACCAGCAGGGTGGATTACTGCAATGGACTTGTGGCCTTCTATCACAGTCAGTCCCTTTAACAGCTCTGAAAGCGTCTAATTCACGCACGTGCATGCAACTTAATACAAACTTTAGAATGAGCCGAATCAATCAAACTGACCAAAAGAGCAGTTCCTGGCCACATTAAAGCAACAAGATACAAAAGCTGCCAGAGACACAGCGCAGAGGCCATATGGAGAAAATAGAATAATGCAATATCTATAAAAGTCTAATAAATCTTTATTTGTGGGCAGAGCCCTCATTCGTTTGGTGGCAGCAGAGCCTTTTTTTTGTCAGTGATGAAACGTGTTGACATACAGCATATGCTTAGGGGCCCCCAGAAATATTGTTTAATTACAGCCTCTCCCATGCAGTCGTACATCAAAGCAGCATTTTTATTTATTTATTTATTTTCGTCAGTGGCCAAGCACACTGGTTTTATTTTTTTTCCCTTCCTCATTCCTGTTCGTTTGGCCCTCGTTCCCTGTCCGCTTGATTAGCGAACAGATGCTTGGTGTGCCGAAATGACAAGTGTCTTGGAGGGAATATGCAAATGTGCTGTTACAGGGCTGAACAAAAGCACACAGCTAAAAGTGTGTCAGGTTTATAAAAGAGGGAGTCTTTGATGAAATTAGAAGAAATCAGGAGCTGTAATCTTCTGACTTTTCTTCAAAAAAAGATCTGAAATTGTTCAGAGATCTAAATTTTTTTTTTTTTACTTGTATAATTCACAATTTAACTTTAGGATTAACCCTCATGTTTAACTGTAGCTTTATCTGATGGAATGTGTGTGTTTGTGTGTAGTTGTGGCTTCACCCTGTAACTGTACTTCACTTGTTTCTGGGTAGTTGACTGAAACTTGTCTGTCACGTTTAATAGCCATAGCCTTAGGCTGAATTCTCCCTTGTTTGCAATGTTAATAAGGGAATCAAACACTCAGGGAAATGTTCTTATAGGAAAATAGTCAGTGATGTGATGATGTGATGTGATGTGGCCTGACACTGGTCTTGCTCAGTTAAAAAGGAAGTCTTAACACACACGTTGCTTAGATATTGCTATTCATTAGCAGGGGCCGAGGAGTTATTTCCATTTTTCTATTTCCTGACCCTCTCTCTTGCTCGCTTTCTCACATATTAGCTTTGACAGTCCTCTGTGACATATAAAATAGTTTCTTCCACTACATGAACAAGCCAAAAGTGAGTCCGAGCTTGTGTATGACGGATGTTAAACATCATTGGGAAACAGAAATGACTGCTCCGTCTCAAACGTTCAAATGCATAAATAAGCTGTAATGACATAACTGCTGACATGATGCTCTGTTTCTGGAAATTGTTTCACACGGACACAGTGTGAAACAACCTCGATTAGCCATCCACATCCAGAGCAAGTTTGTGAGAGGAAGAAACGGTCTGACGTTCGGAGTCTGAATGAATTTAGTCTCTTAGCCGTTAGCCACAGGATGTTGACAGGAAATGAGAAAATGCAAACAGCTTCCAGAGTGGACTGAGACTCCAACGACCCATGAGCTGAAATTATAGAGCTGTGTACATGTCTAGATAGAGCATAATTAGGCACACACACACACCCCACTAATGGGTTTCACATCGTGGCTAGCATTTATACTTTGTTCAGATTAAAACGCCAGTTTTATATTTCATAGTTAAATGGATATTAATCTTCTGACCAATAAGAAAACACGTCAGAGTAGTGAATGTATGTAGTCCACTGTAGGAGTAAAAACTAAAGATATCTAAAACGTCGACAGTTAAATGTGATTTTAAACGGACATCAATTCAGTTTGTAATCAGATACGAACTCTCAAAAGGTCCGTCGTGCCGTCACATCGTCATCAAAACAGAGAAGAGCACTTGTACACACGGGAGCAAATTTGAAGAATGTATTTAAAGCTTGTATTTAAATGCCAGTGGCTTTTACCTTGGGTGAGCACACTGAGACTAATGTAACTAAGGAATGTTATTTTTCCATAAGTTTAGGAGATTGGGTTAGAAATGTAGATGTAGACGGGGTGTCTTTTAGTGGAGTTGAAATGAAATTTTCTCCCTTTTTAACTCTTGTATGTAAGCAAACTTAAAAATAATAGATATTAATATAATATCATAATATAATTATAGCTACTAATAATAATAGTTTTTGTGTTGAATATATATATATATATATATATATATATATGAAAGTGAAATGTAACTCGGTTATATAGTGTACACCGATCAGCCTTAACATTCAAAACACTGACAGGTGAAGCAAATAGCGTTGATTATCTCATTATCTCATGGCACCTGTTAAGGGGTGGGATATATTAGGCAACAGGTGAAGTCAGTTCTCAAAGTTGAAGTGCTGGAAACAGGAAAAATGGGCAAGCGTAAGGATCTGAGTGACTTTGATGAGGGCTAGATGATTTGTTCCCAGCAGGTCTTGAGGGGTGTTCCTGGTATACAGTGGTTAGTACTTACCTAAAAAGTGATCCCGGAAAGGACAACCAGTGAACTGGCGACAGGGTCATGGGTGCACAAAGGCTCACTGATGCACGTAGGGAGTCAAGGCTAGCCCGTCTGGTCTGATGTCACAGAAGAGCTACTGTTGCACAAATTGCTGGACGTTAATGCTGGCTATGATAGAAAGGTGCCAGAACACACAGCTTGTTGCATATGGGGCTCCACAGCCACAGACCGCTCAGTGTGCTCATGCTGACCCCTGTTCACTGCAAAAATGGTTCAGGAACAGTTTGAGGAACATGACAGAGTTCAACTTGTTGACTCGGCCTCCAAATTCCCCAGATCTCAATCCGCTTGAGTGCCTCTGAGATGCGCCAGACAAACAAGTCCGATCCACGGAGGTCCACCTCGCAACTAAGAGGACCTAAAGGATCTGCTGCTAATGTATTGGTGCCTGATATCACAGAACACCTTCAGAGGTTTCGTTGAGTCCAAAATCTCAAAGTTTGACACACACAAGTGTTTCCCTACCTTCTCGTTCCACTTTTCATGTGTATACAGTATATAGCTCAATCCAGGAATTACTTATGAAATGCATTAATGTGTTTGTGCCGTTACAAGCGGGCAGGATGTTACAAACACAGGATAGGTTTTATTTCTACTAATCCATTTACACCTGACAAATATGCAAACACTCAAATCCCCTGTGTGGGCACAAACAGTACGAAAGAGAAAAGAAAAATAGCATTGGTGGTGTCGACTAAAAAAAAAAAAAGAAAGAGTGCACACAATAGCTGCAAAGAATTTTCTCGAGCAAGTAAATGTGAGAATGTGGCTTAAGGTATGATTTATAGAGCTTCAATAATCTATTTGTATGCATTAGCTCGGGTTAAATGATCACACACTTTATGCGGAAATGACAGAAGACGCACTACTGTTAACCGGCTTTAGGGTTCACTCGAGCACCTCACACATTAATCTCGGTGTCACCGGCAATCTATCACCTTAATTGCGTACATTTGCATGTGACCATTCAGATTTTAATGGCGCTAATTCATTCAGATGTCAAAGGAAGTGCTCGTCCTTGCTAGTGCTATAATCTAAACAAGGGAAAATGCTGCCGGTGTTGCATTGAGCTTGAGGTTAAGTCGGCATAACGGCTGTCTCAGCAGTTTACCACATGGAGCGTGGACCTGTTAACAGAACAGTGACTTCATAACAAAGAGTGTGTGTGTGTCTTGCGCAACGAACAGCGCTGCGAGGAAACTCATTTGCATTATATCTAACGTGACATCCATACAAACATCTGTGTGTAGACTTACTAATGCTTTTACACAAGCTAAGACTCATGGCAACATGCTTGCCAGCTCCCTATTGACTAATCTCATGAGGACAGAGACTCTGTCAGTATGACAAAGTAGTCACACCTCAGCATGGTAACCAGGACTGAGCTAGCATTCATCAGTCTGGAAGTAAGTGTGTGTGTGTGTGTGTTTATGCCTCCATATCTGAACTCACTCTGCTTACCCAACTTTGTGTGTGTGTGTGTGTGTGTGTGTGTGTGTCACAATCTGTGATGATATATTCCTTATCTGCTTGCTGTGTTGCTATGTATATGAAAGCAGGTGGCACATGTGTGTATTTGTATATGTATGCATGAATGTGTGTGTGTGTGTGTGTGTGTGTGTGGGCCAGGAGTAATGAATTCCTGCAGGCTTCCAGCAGTGCTACAGTAATGAAGGCCAGCAGTAGAAAAAGAAATGGCCCTGGAATAAATGGAGCATTCATATAGTTCCGATTGATACTTGATGGTTTTCGGGGGCGGGGCGTGGGGTTAACTGCTTATTGCCATCAGGTCATTTATTGCCTGAACTGTACTCACAATGCCTGAGGAAATAAGAAAGTCCACATATACCTTATACACAGACAAGAAAAGACGAAACCGTGTGTGTGTGTGTGTGTGTGTGTGTGTGTGCACCCTCTTTTTACACTGCTCAGTGTTGTCATAATAACAAAGCCTCATCTTTTGTTTTACCGCATCAATTACGTGTGTGTGTCTTTGGGTGTGGGCGGACATATTGGCGTGTTTTTGAGAGGGCACAAGTGTGTGTATGAATACGTTTCTGTCGTGTCAATTGTGCTCTAACCCTGTTAAAAAAAAAGGAAAAATGAACACGCCCACACATTAATTACTTTGTACCCCGACCATTGGGGCTTCGCCACACAAGAGCCACTGACGACAGAAAGAAACGATTCAAATTTGTCTACAAACAAAAAAAAAAAACCCCATCGACCTCGATTCAAGCAAAATGTCCAGAATTTGAAGAATTCAATGTCCAGTGTTGCAACCCAATCTAGGGTCATAAGTTTAAAAGACACAAGGGTAAGGCATGAAATAGTTGACATTAGATAGTTGGAATATAGTATTTGGTAGTTGAGACAGAGGTTCAGGGTTAAAGAATGTCATTTAGTGATTTTAATTTAAATGAAAGAAAGAAAGAGAGAAAGAAAACGTCTGAACAGCTTGAGGGCCAAAATAATAAACGGTACGAGCGACGTTACTTGTTAAAAACAATAACAACCCAAAACACAGTTAGCTTACCCGTATCTATAATACCCACTCATATATCAGGAGAAATTAACTGTATGTGGAGATATTTACATAGGCAGGCCATAACATCCAGAGCAATAACAGTTAAATATGGGCGGGGTCAAAACCAGCATCACGAGTCAATCAAATAAATCCAACACGAAGCATGGAGCGCAACCGAACCTAACCGAACTTTCCACTTCATTCTACTATCAGCGTCTTTCTTTATTTACATGGTTGGATAAAGAATGTGTCGCACTGTGAATACCCAGTTCTCCCTCCTAAAACTTCAGTAGCATACTCTTAAGATAAATTTAAAAAACAGTAACATGTTCAGAATACCTTTTTAACAGGAACACTAAAGTTACCTCAGTCTCCAGAGATGGAGTTGTCACTGTGTCAACAATCTGCCCCATTAAATATGAAGTCCCATTACTGAAATCATTTCTTCTAGTGAAATGCTAGATTGTGAGTGCAGTGGAGCAGCGCTGAGGAAGTTTTCCCGGTGAATAGAGCGGAAGGCGTGTGACAGCTGAGCTGTGACACAACGGGCTGTTCAGAATAATATAATCATGTGTTCATTGGTAATAGAAAGAATATTTAAACCCACATGACAGCAGAGTTCTATTCACAGCTTCTGTGTAAGATCACTGTCGTCTGTCTCTCTCACCCCGGGTGTCTGTCACAATCTGTCTCTCTCCGTCTGTCTTTCTCTCTGTATCACTCCCACTGCGTCACCCCTGCTTTGTCTGACTCCGTCTGTTTCGCTCTCTCTTCCTGCTGTGTCTCTCTTTCTTCCTCAATCTGTATCTCTCGCCCTGTGTCTCTCCTGCTGTCTGTCTCTCTTTCTTTCTCAATCTGTATCTCTCGCCCTGTGTCTCTCCTGCTGTCTGTCTCTCTTTCTTCCTCAAATCTGTATCTCTCGCCCTGTGTCTCTCCAGATGTCTGTCTCTTTTCCTCAATCTGTATCTCTCACGCTGTTTCTCTCCTGATGTCTGTCTCTCTCTCTTCCTCTATCTGTATCTCTCGCCCTGTGTCTCTCCTGCTGTCTGTCTCTCTCTCTTCCTCAATCTGTATCTCTCGCCCTGTGTCTCTCCTGCTGTCTGTCTCTCTTCCTCAATCTGTATCTCTCGCCCTGTGTCTCTCCTGATGTCTGTCTCTCTTTGTTTCCCAATCTGTATCTCTCACCCTGTGTCTCTCCTGTGATCTGTCTCTCTTCCTCAATCCTTATCTCTCATCCTGTGTTGCTCCTGCTGTGTCTCTCTTTCTTTCTCAATCTGTATCTCTCGCCCTGTGTTTCTCCTGTGATCTGTCTGTCTCTCTTCCTCAATCTGTATCTCTTGCCCTGTGTTTCTCCTTCTTAATCTGTATCTCTTGCCCTGTGTCTCTCCTGCTATCTGTCCATTTCTCTTCCTCAATCTGTATCTCTTGCCCTGTGTCTCTCCTGCTGTGTCTCTCTTTCTATCTCAATCTGTATCTCTCGCCCTGTCTCTCCTGCTCTCTGTATCTCTCAATCTGTATCTCTCACCCTGTGTTTTTCCTTCTCAATCTGTATCTCACCCTGTGTTTTTCCTTCTCAATCTGTATCTCTTGCCCTGTGTTTCTCCTGCTATCTGTCTGTCTCTCTTCCTCAATCTGTATCTCTCGCCCTGTGTCTCTCCTGCTGTCTGTCTCTCTTTCTTAATCTGTATATCTCACCCTGTGTTTCTCCTTCTTAATCTGTATCTCTCACCCTGTGTCTCTTCTGCTGTCTGTCTCTTTCTCAATATGTATCTCACCCTGTGTCTCTTCTGCTGTGTCTCTCTTTCTTTCAAAATCTGTATCTCTTGCCCTGTGTCAATCCTGCTGTCTCTCTTCCTCAATCTGTATCTCTCGCCCTGTGTCTCTCCTGCTATCTGTCTGTCTCTCTTCCTCAATCTGTATCTCTCGCCCTGTGTCAATCCTGCTGTCTCTCTTCCTCAATCTGTATCTCTTGCCCTGTGTCTCTCCTGCTATCTGTCTGTTTCTCTTCCTCAATCTGTATCTCTCGCCCTGTGTCTGTCCTGCTATCAGTCTGTCTCTCTTTCTCAATCTGTATCTCTTGCCCTGTGTCTCTCCTGTTCTGTCTCACTCTCTCTTAATTTGTATTTCTCTCCTAGTGTCTCTCTTTCTCAATATATGTTTCTCTCTCTCTCTCTGTCTCTGTCTTTATCTTGTTGTCTCTGTGTTTCCTTTTCTGTCTGTCTCTCTCACACTCTCATAGTGTCATATTTGTGGTTAATGGCACCTCTTAAAGCCTGCCCTCACTAATGGTATCCCATGAGAGACTCTTCACACACACACACACACACACACACACACACACACACATAAATGAAATATGCTGCCCTCTGATACACTCGCACACACCTGCCTCCCTCTGTCTCTCTGTGTGTCTCTGGCGATGAATTCTCTGATGTGCAGTCAAACACATGGCTCCCTGTGATGCTGTTTAAACATTAAAGACTCTGCATCCAAGTGTGTGTGTGTGTGTGTGTGTGTGTGTGTGTGTGTGTGTGTGCGTGTGTGTGTTTGAAAGACAAAAACAACAAAGACCTTCATATCAGTCTAGATTCTTGAATCTTGTCAGAGTCTTGCTGCTTCGTGTGTGTGAGTGTGTGTGTGTATGTGTGTGTAAAAGAGAAATACAGGATCCTGTTGTTGCCTGACACGACTGGTGTCCTCCTTCCTCACACCATTGATGTTAATTAGAGCAGAGGCTCTGAGAGAAAATCAGTATCAGGTATCAGACAATAACCAGCACTCTGTTATCTGATGTCATATTGATAACAGAAAAACTGGGATTGCTCTCCACACAGACACACACACAGCAATCGGAAGTTCAGCTTTTCCTGCTGCCATGCTGTTAAATGTGTAATGACAATACTAGTGCAGAGGGAGAGACACATTCATCATTGTTCCAAGTGTGTGTGTGTGATGTGTTAAGTGGAGTGTAATTTGCTGTCGCCTGCATCCAGTGTTGATGGTGGGGAGAAGAGTGTTTTCCTCTCACCACAAAAATGGCGAAAGAAATGATTGGAGTAGAGATGGAGGTCACAAAGGGGAAACACACACACATACACACAGAACGCATCACTCAGATACAGTGTTCATTCTATAACTACACTCCAGGCCATGTGTCAAACTAAGCTACAGGAGCTAGGGATGCATCTTGCTTGATTTCATACTGTGTCTTTTGATTTGTGTGTGTGTGTGTGTGTGTGTGTGTGTGTGGTTGTGGTTAAAGGCAACTGTGTGCTCAATGGCCTATACTATGGTCCAATCTCTGAGAACTGATGCCATTATGAGCTATCAAGACAGGGCAGCAGCACAGGCCTAATGGAGCTGTTATCTTCCAACCAGGTGCGTGTGTGCGTGCGTGTGTGTGTGTGTGTGCGTGCGTGCACCATGGAGTGCTCTTTTATTAGAGTCACTGCTGCAGAAATTATAGCACTCGTAGCTGGAAATTACAGTGTCCCTCCAATATACCCACATCTTTACAGACTTTGATACAAACAGGAATTGAGCACACTAAACTACTGTTTGTATAATTTGGGCATTTAGCGGAAGCATGTGAGATGAAACGAGAGGAACTTAAAAAAAAAACACGCATAGAAAAGCATTATAGCTCTAAAAAACAATGTTTTATGTGAAACGTGTACTGGAATGCTCATCATCATCATAATCTAAAATGTGTAAACTGTAAAAGACAAAAATTCACCGATCAGCCATAACACTAAAACCACTGAGAGGTGATGTGAATGACGTTGATTATCTTGTTACAATGGCACCTGCCAAGGGGTGGGATATATTAGGCAGTACTTGAACAGTCAGTTCTTGAAGTTTTGAAGCAGGAAAAATGAGCAAGCGTAAGGATCCGAGTGACTTTGACAAGGGAAAAGTTAGACGACTGGGTCAGAGCATCTCCAAAACAGCAGATCTTGTGGGGGGTATTCCTGGAATGCAGTGGTTAGTACTTACCAAAAGTGGTCCAAGGAAGGACAACTGGTGAACCAGCGACACGGTCATGGGCGCCCAAGGCTCATGGGGAGTGAAGGCTAGTCCGTTTGGTCCGATCTTACAGAAGAGCTACTGTAGCACAAATTGCTGATGTTCAAGGTGTTGAGTCAGCCTCCAAATTCCCCAGCTCTCAGTCCGATTGAAGATCTGATCTGTAGGATGTGCTAGGAAAACAAGTCTGATCCATGGAGAGCCCACCTCGTGACTTACAGGACTTAAAGGATCTGCTGTTAAAGTCCTGGTACCAGATACCGCAGCACACCTTCAAAGGTCTTGTGGAATCCACGCATTGATGGGTCAGAGCTGTTTTGGTGGCCCAAGGGGGACCTATACAGTATTAGGCAGGTGGTTTTGTATATAGACTTAAGGTGTGATGTTATATACTGTAGATACAAGTCAATAAGCTAATAAAACACAAAAACAAACAAAATGAATGGATAAATCGATACCACAAAGTCCTAAAACACTGACACTGGAGACTCCTTCCATAAATGTTAAGAACGTTGCCTTACAGAAAGCTTCTCCATATCAACTGTTACTATGGAAACAAACACATTACTACAAACCTGCGATTTAAATTATAGATAAAGGATATTTTCAAATAGCCTTTTACAACTAACGTGGAAATTTCTGGAGCGCACTACCTGGTTGTATTGACGTCCCTGTAAGTCATGTCCTAGACATGTCCCCATTTTTACTGCTCCAAAATGTATCCAGTGCATGAATGGACTGCGTCTTCAGGTACTTTTCTCGTGGGGAATAAACGCAGTCGGCTGCCAGAAAAGCGTATAGCAAAACGAATAAAACGAGAAAGCCCATGAGCTTGTTTTATTCCCTGTGATGGGGAAACCATGAAGGGAATCCATTTGGGTAATGCATGAACTAAAAAAAAAAAACTAGTCAACTGACTGCAGCAAGAAATCAGTACCTTATTTGGCATGCCAGTATTTCACATAGACAGCCGAGTTATTTTTACTTGTGCTGTAAACGTTCAAATCTGCCCGTTGTCCTAGACTTTCCAAGCAAATGTCAGTATTTAGCTACATTATATCTAGCATTGTTATAACTACCCAGGTAGAATGAAATGATATAAACGTACTAGCATGGATGAACTTCGTAGCACAGCGTAAATTCTTGGAGGCGGAGCTTCATCTAAACAAACATGCATGAGCGGTGCAGTGGAATTCTAAATTCTGATTAATGGTTGATTTTATTTTCCTATAATAATTTACTCTTTCGTGTTTTATTCCTTACACGTTCCACACTGATTCCTATTTAGTAACCTCTGGGATTCCTCAGTTCAGCATCATTGTTTAGCATCTTCAAAGCAGGCAAAACACATACACACACACACACACACACACACATACACACGCACACATACACACGCACCGAGTCCCTCAGTGGGGCAGTAATTCTGAGATGTTTGACGGACGAGGGTGTAATAGCCGTGTTGCTGGTAGGGATAACAGGAGAATCCAACCTGACTCAGGGAGGCGTGTTTACCGCTGTGGTGGTTTTATATGTAGACGATTGCTGTCTCTGTTTGTCTGTCATCTCTCTCTCTCTCACACACACACACACACACTTATAAGTTGTGAATGTTCACTTATCCCCCTGCTAATCTGAAATCCATACAGCTGGGGTTTTCCATAGATGCCTTATTCCCCATGGGAGACTTAACAAGTGCTCTCAGGTCCTCTGAACTGATATGGTCTACAGATGGGTTGTGACACACACATACTTTCAGCCATTACATTTTAATTACCGGCACATTGAAGATGAGCAAAACGGTGTGTGAGGGCATCCATGTAGAACAAGACCCATCACTGCTCTGTTTACCAAGGTCATTGCAGACAGTTTTGTGTGTGTTTCGTTGATTAAAGTCCTCTTTATATATTATGTGGGTTGCTGGGTTAGTGGATTGAACATCACACTGATCTATTATCTTCTGTCACACTAAACATTGTTCAAACCCACACATCTAACACTGCTAGTCATGCAAGCCTGTGTTTGTAGTACTGTTGAGTCAACAGAGTGTGTGTGTGTGTGTGTGTGTGTGTGTGTGTGTGTGTGTGTGTGTGTGCAAGAGATTATGGCTTTCCTATGCTTATTCAAATTGCACTGTGTTTAGTTTTGCCGTTTTGAGAAACATTTCCACATTATCATGCAAGGTAAGCTCATTAGTGAAATTAAAAATCCCCGCAGAAATCATTTCTCTTGCTAATACGGTTTCATTCAGTTTATTAACAAAGAGCGATTTTGGGAAACACGGGCACATAGTGCCAGTGACAACATGGATCATTTCCACCATCTGGTTAAAGCATTAGTGCTGGACCAGCTTCTTATTACAATTACAGTCTAATATAATTATATAACAATATACTGTATTTAGATGAGATTATACATTACTGCCTCGACATCATTTAAAGCCACAGTGCCTCATTTCTAGTCTCTTTATACGTTGGCTATTCTAAGCTAGTGTACTTTTATTGAGTGTAATACCGTGTAGAGATCATTTATCAGCCAAAATACAGACACTTCTTCTTCAGGATAAAGTTCCAAAGTACAAAGTAGGGAAGCACCAAAAGTGTAAAATGTCTTATTGCGTATTATTGAGAAATGTTGAGAGATCGTATTTGTTTTATTTACTGTCATTTCAGTTTGTGCCGTGGAAAGGATGGAATTTTCTATAGTAATATGTTTCTTTTCTTCTTTTGTTTTCCCCCTGATAGTTTTTCTGTGTTAAATGCTTTTAATGAGTGATTCCATCTTGAAAAGCATCAAACAAGGAAGATAAATGATTACTCTCATTTATTTAACTGTACAAAATCCATCCATCTTCTGTATCGCTTATCCTTACTAGGTCACGGCGAACCTGGCGCCTATCCCAGGAGGCATGGGGCACAAGGCGGGGGACACCCTGGAGGGGGTACAGTACAAAATCTTACTAAAAACAAATTAATACAACAAAAAAATAAATCCAGGTTTTCGGTTTTCAGTCCAGCCGGCTTGGAATCTTGGTTTCAGTTTCAGCTTCAGTATTTATTTATTCCAGTACATCACTAGTACCCCAATTTATCCCAATCAGTCAGTCAACACATGTTTGGTGTCTGACATTGTCAGCAATGAGAATAATGTAGCTAAGTAAGGTATAAAACATAACAGGGTGTGCTGTTAGAAGAAAATAATCAATGCAATTTTCCAAAACTAACATATGTTATTTATTTAAAAAAATATTCATCTGTATTTAATCAAGTTTAACATTGTGGACCATCCATCCATCCATCCATCCATCTTCAACCGCTTACTCCTTTTCAGGGTCACGGGGGAACCTGGAGCCTATCCCTCTTCAAAGAAAACTTTACTTGATCAATAAATTCATAAATTCTTTAGTGTGGTGTGTGTGCTGTACAAGTCCCGGTGTAAGTTGATAATCTGCCACACCCCCGCGAGCATACTGGATACACATCCATGCTAAATAGTTGGAAAGGTCATCCTTTTATCAAATCACATCAAAAGCATACCTTTGGTGATGGGTGCCATTTGTCATTCATCTCTCCATAGCACTTGTTTCCAACCTGCCTCTGGCTTATCTAGATGCTGTTTTGCATACATCAGACACTGACTACGTTTACATGGACAGCGGTAATATAATTATTGACCTTACTCTGATTAAGATAATAATGTGATTAAGGTG
Source organism: Noturus placidus (assembly GCA_022414735.1). Taxonomy (NCBI): domain Eukaryota; kingdom Metazoa; phylum Chordata; class Actinopteri; order Siluriformes; family Ictaluridae; genus Noturus; species Noturus placidus. The sequence continues at coordinate 167,175 of JAFFST010046510.1, read as the reverse complement.
TTTACATGAGTCGCTTTTAGACTACTCCTGTCATGTTCCCGTTTTACATGTTATAGATCATAATTAGATGAAGAGCACGCGTCATTACATCCCCCATTACAGGCCTATAGTAGGGAAGTATGCGGTTTGGGACACAGCCGAACTCTTTTGTTCACCGTAAATGTTGAGTGCTGCCGTGTGTGATCGTGTCCTGTCGCAAAATGCGGTGATAACTCTCACACATTTACATGTACATTTATTCAACTAGCAGACGCTTTTATCCAAAGCGAATTACAAATGAGAGATACAGTCAAATCTCGTTACTATGCCACCTCGCTACTATGCCACTCTTGGTATTATACCACTTTTGCTCGGTCCCGACAAAATTCAATACAAAATAAATTTACTATGCCACCCCCTACTCTCGCTACTATGCCACTATCGTGTGACTGTTAAAAGGCACGAGTCGTGAAAAGTCTGTATTTCTGCGCAATGCTCGATTATCACACTCGCGTCCCAAAAGCGAAGCGACGAACTACAGTCCAGCTGCGCACAACATAACTCAATACGTACGCGCATAGTCAGACTGTGTCAAAGTCAAACACGTGATGCTTCTCCCCGACGCCAACTACAACAAGCCAATCACAACACACACAGCGACAAGCCTGCAACCCTAGCTCAAGAGAGACACACAAAAGCGCAAGCCGAAGATTCTTGACAGTTTTGGACTGATAACTTGAGAAAATACAGCCGTTTTTACAAACCACTCTCGCTACTATGCCACTTTTGCTCGGTCCCGACAGGTGGCATAGTACAGAGATTTGACTGTACAAGCAAAGCAATATCAAGCAGAGAACACAAGTAGTGCTACTATACAAGATCCATTAATTGAGTTCTAGAAGAAGCAATGAGTTATGAGTTGGTTAGATGTTGAAGGAAGAGGTGGGTCTTTAGCTGTTTCTTGAAGATGGTGAGAGAATCTGCAGTTCGGATTGAGGTTGGAAGTTCATTCCACCACTGAGGAACAGTTAGTGTGAAGGTTCTGGAAAGGGATCTTGTGCCTTGCCTTCTATAGTTCTCCTTACCTGAAATTATAGGCTTCCTCTTTCTATTATAGCTTCATTTTTCTATGCCAGCTGCTTAGAGCTGCCCCAGCACAAGGTTTGAAGAATAGAGAATTTGTTACCCACTGGAATTGTTTTTCCTAATCACAATTCTTGAGCTGCCTAACAACCCCTAATGGGTCACTTAAGGCCTAAGGAGTTGTAAAAAAAAAAAACAAACAAAAAAAAACTTATATATATATATATATATTTACATTCCTCAAGTATAAAGTAACTGCATTTACATTTGCAGATTTTTTTTAATAGTTTGCTACAGTTTGGCTAGGGGGTGCCAGAGATTCTAAATGAGCTGTTCTAGCTACTTTAGTGGCGTAGTTGATCTCGGCTGTTCAACTTCGTTTGGAGTAAGTGGAAAATTGTGCCCTTTTGTGGTGTGTGTGTGTGTGTTTGGGTTGGGTCACTATGTACAGCTTTCTATATAGATTTAACAGGCTCAGCTTCTTCGAAGGCCAAGGGCCATTGATTTTACGTGCACAGCCAATCATACAGACAGAGTCCAGACCTGATGCTGTGCCATGTTTCCAGTGACTGACACACACACTTTTACAACTGCAGCCACACTAGATTATAGGTTGCCACGAAGAGGCCATATAAAACACGTATAAAAAGTTGCAGAGCCGCTAGATAAGTTAACATTTTCCCTACGAGTAATAACTTGTAAAATAACAAACCAGCAGACACAGATTACCTTGTTTTTTTTTCTAATGACAGCACAAACAGTGTGAGATTAAATGAAGCCCTGTAAGAGACCAAAACAGATAGAGGGAGGGAAAGGTAGCTCTCTCTCTCTCTCTCTCTCTTTCTCTCTCTCTCATCTCTTTATCTCTTTCCCTCATCTCTTCATCTCATCCCTACGCGTCTCAGCTCTCTTTTCTCTTGTTCTAATTTCTACCTATTCTCGTTCCAAGTCTTCACCCATACATCACGCCGTCTCAACTTTGTCTTTCCTAATGACTTTTTCTTTCTCATTGTTTGCTTTTCTTTCGCTCTTCAGTTTCAGAGCAAATCCATCTCGCTCTCTTTCTCTTTCTCTATCCATCCCTCTTTTTCTTGTCTCCTCCGCAATCGCAGGTGAGAGAGGTTTAATAATTCCCGAGCAGAGTAAGCAAACCGTGAGCGCTGCGCGGCCCAATGCAAATTCCTTTAACCAGTGATTAATTATTTTGTCCTTTACATCTGACTGCGACTGCTGCACACACACACACACCCACACACACCATTTAGGAAGCTGTACAATTTACCTAATGGCTGTAAGATAAAAAGGCTTTTCCATAATCCTTTTTGGCTTACTACAGTAAGCATTCAAATATAACCTCATCCATTAGGCCACATTGGAAAAAAAAAACAGATCAGATCGGCTTTGAGGATTGATTTAGATTGGATGTCTAAATATAGTTTGATGATGGTGCTGAGAACCAATGAAAACATCATCCCAGATAAAGAGAAATTAATCGATCTATGGAGATTGATAAAGTGTGCTGTGAGTTTGAAACGTTACTCGGAGTCACATTCAAACCACGTTTAAAGAAAGTGTGTTATTGGAGTCTCTTTCGCTATTCTGACACGCCGCACTAACATAGGAATTCAGCAATAAAAATGGGCAAAATTTATCTCTACGATTTCCTCAACAACATCGAGTGACTCTTATTCATTAGAACAACATGAAAATAAGACAAAAATATGACAGGCATGACAGAATAGCCTGGAGAAACCGAAATGTGATGGTTTAGGGTCACAGAATATTCAGTATGTCCAAAAAGTTTGGACAAACACTTCAGTCCATGTTTGGGATTGTTGTGGCCAAAGACGGTTGAGTTTTTGTGCTTTTTTGTTGTTGTTGCAGGAAAAACTACTTGAAATGCGAACTTGCAATTGTAAGAAATTGTTTTGCACGGTGATGTTTGTTAGTAAAGGAGACCTTTGAGCTGTACTGGTTCAAACTATGCGATTCAAAGAGGACTTTGGTTGAATGATACGTCTTGGCCCAAATCTGCAGGAAGTCTGTGATAATTTTGGAAAATTGCAAGCTTCCTTGATTTTGCGTTAATTTCCGCGATCGCAAAATACTGGAGAGACTGTCTTGTACTGTAGTAATAATAAAAAAAAACTCAAAAGAAAAAGTTTATTTCACCATTTTTTGTACATTTGCAACCAATGCATTATCTCAAACTTTGAAAGCTTAGCTCGGCCCACTCAAGTCATGTCACATAACCCTAAAAATCTTGTCAATTCAGGCATCATTATGACATACATGTTAATTTCCTTTATAAACCTCATAAATCACACTTACTAAAGTGGAAACACATGAATCACGTATTTACTTATAAAAAAATCATTTGCCCCCTATATTTAGAACCCAATATCTCTATGTAGCTCCATTATGTCATCCCATATGTAGTGAACATGCGTATACAGTGAATAGAACCATATGGAAGATTGTATTTTTATGTTGTTCCAAGGTTATAAGAAATGTAAGCTAGATATGATCAAAAATACTACATTACATTAATAATAATACATTACTATATATGTATTAAAATGATGAGCCCAGTTGTCATTTAAATACAGATGACATGCATTCATTACTTTTTACAAGTTTATTCCTATCCCTAGTCTCCCAAGTTATGAAAGATGTTACGGAGCAATTATGTTGACAATTATTCGCTTTTATGTTAGGCATTTGTTAGATGAAGAAAATTTCCAACAAACCAGTCCTCCTTTTGAGCGTCTTCACATTGAATTAAACATTGTAATTCTGACATCATGCAAATTACACATAATTAATTAGACAAAGCTTCATTTGCATAAATAAAAATAAACGGTTCTGAAAAAATTAAAGTACTTGTAAAAACAGCAGCGCTTAACTGGAAAAAGTTATTGTTAAAAAAAATAGCCTATTTACCTGTAGCATCTTGACATCTGAACAGAACAAAGCAGCAACAACAATAAAAACGGAAGTTTTATGGTTAGGCCTATTATTTTATGGTTATTTAGTAGCAGCCATTTAAAATCTATATTCCGAAGCAGAGCAATTGGTTTATAAAAAGAGATGGTTGACCTGTATTGTGTTGGGTCTACACATATCTGGTACTTCAGCAGTAAACATGCTGGCAACCTAGAACAATTTTGTATTTTTGCATTATTTCACAAATTAATTGTTTAAAATTGAGATTATGTAGCATAATCAGAGGTCTATGCCTGTTTTTTTCCCAATGTCCCATAGACATGTAGTGTTTTGTATATTTTTAGCAGAGTTATGAAACCAAACAAAATGTATGTTTGGTCAAAAGGTCTTGTTTGAAAGCTGTAGGCCTGCTGTTTATATTTCTTGAAAATTAAAATGGTGCAACAAAAAGCGATCGGATGCTCGACAGCCATCCGTGGCCCAGGAGCACAAAAGTGGCCGTGATCCCTGGGTGGGCAGGATGGCAAACTCTCTCTCCCCTGTCAATCACAGTAACACTAGCCAATCTTGGGAGGCTATGAGCTCATGTATGCGGAAGAGTGCGGAAAGCGCTTTCCTCCAGATGTTTCACGATGCTGTGTGACTCAGCATGAGCAGATGTGGAGCTTGGCTTCACGTATGTGTCTTGGAGGAAGTAAGTTAACCTTCACCCTCGGCGGCTGGTAGCCTTCTTATGATGGGGAGAGCTTGCTGGTGCGTTGAGAATTTGAAGGTGAACAAATTGGGTCAAAATGGGAAATATCCCATCGTGCAACTACGTGACGTCTTCGTAAAGCAATACGCCCATACTGCGAATCTCACGAGAGAAGAAGAGAAATGCAGAAGAAACAGGCACTCAAGTTAGCTGGGGCTTCTTACAGCACTAAAGGGCACTGGCCTGCCATATCTCCCCTATTAGGCTCTGATCTGAAACGGCACAAAACCTCTCTATGTAATTGCTTGTTTTAATGATCCCATTAGCTATGAATCCCCAAAGGAAAAAGACTTGTGGATCTGAACATTGCTCCATAAAGGCACGATTAAAGAGAGGGTCAAGGAGCGGCGAGAAGCAGTTCAGGAGCGAATTTGCAGTCCTGCAAAGGCATTGTAGTTATGGAATATCTGGTGATGGAACGCAAATAATTTGCCTTTAATAACCAGCAGTTGTTGAACGCTCGCTAAATAAACGCTTTATAACTCTACACTCAGAAAGGCATCATCATTAATATCTTTAATGGCATTCCCTTGAGGCCCCTTTCTGTCCATGGTGTTCGGTGTCAAAGATTAATCATGCTACTAAATGCTTCTAATGTAATATTGAATATTTAATGAAAGGGGCAAGGGGTATTTTCTCTATGTATATTAAGTAGGTTACTCATGTCATTGTACGGTGGGAGGAAAACCCTTTGAATTAACATTTAGCACATTAGAACACATTAGCATTTGAATGCAGCTTTTTTGCAATTTCTAGCATTGAGAAGACATAAAACCTTCTTGCAATGAAATACAGGATGGAAAACAGAACTAGGAATGAAAAATTCAAAATCAAGCTGAACAAAAATAAGAAGAGCGAAAGAGAGTGTCTTATTGTAACAGGCTGGAGGTTATATGGAGCTTGAAATACAGCAGTGCTGCCAGAACGCTCTCTGTGCCACCAAACCTCAGCTTCCTGGACCGTTTAACCAACAATTTTGCTTATGCTGTTGTGTAATGGGTCTGATTCACCAATGTGTGCTCAGTAAATGGGCATGTAGCAAGTGATTGACAAACTATAGGTGTGAGAATAACATCATTGCCACATCAATTCTTGCTTCTGATTGGATTGGTGTGAATTAGTTTTCTGTAACAGCAGCTATTCTAAAACATTATTGGTTTTGATATTAGCAGCTAATTCACAGGGACTTGTATGACAGATGTTTTATTATTTAACAAAGAAACATGTATGTTAAGAACTTACATGCTTAAGTTAATAAGAATGCGTATTACACCAACAAGGTAATCGTGAATCAAAACCTTTTCAGAGGCTGTTTAAATGCTGTTTGCATCTGAGGTGTAAACATATAGTGAACAGCTAATATGAAATCACAGTAATAAGAAGTTATCATTTTGAGAAACCTTTATTGTTTTATTATGGCACCAAGCTACACTATCCGGCCAAACGTTTGTGGACAACCGAACATCACGCCCATATGTGGTTCTTCCCCAAAATTGTTGCCACAAAGTTGGAAGCACACAATCATTTAGAATGTCTGGCCACTCTACCATTCAGGCCTGATTGGTGGAGTGCTGCAGAGATGGTTGTTCTTCTGGAAGCTTCTCCTCTCTCCACAGAGACACGCTGGAGCTCTGTCACAGTGACCATCGGGTTTTTGGTTACCTCCCTGACTAAGGCCCTTCTCCCCGATCGCTCAGTGTGGCCGGGTGGCCAGCTCTAGGAAGAGTCCTGCTGGTTCCAGACTTCTTCCATTTACGGTGGATGGAGGCCACGGTGCTCATTGGGATCTTCAATGCTGCAGAAATGTTTCTGCACCCTTACCCAGATCTGTGCCTCGATACAATCCTGTCTCGGAGGTCCACAGACAATTCCTTGGACTTCATGGCTTGGTTTGTGCTCTGACATGCATTGTTAACTGTGGGACCTTATATAGACAGGTGTGTATATTACCAAATCATGTCCAATCAACTGAATTCACCACAGGTGGACTCCAATCAAGTTGTAGAAACATCTCAAGGATGATCAGTGGAAACAGGATGCACCTGAACTCAATTTTGAGCGTCATGGCAAAGGCAGTGAATACTTATGTACTTGTGCTTTTCTTGGTTTTTCATTTTTAATACATTTGCAAAGATTTCAAAGAAACTTCTTTCACGTTGTCATTATGGGGTGTTGTTTGTAGAATTTTGAGGAAAATGAATTTAATCCATTTTGGAATAAGGCTGTAACATAACAAAATGTGGAAAAAGTGAAGCGCTGTGAATACTTTCCGGATGCACTGCAAATGCATGTTCAGCAAGCACATATGGATGTGATGATCAGATGTCCACACATTTTTGACACTACAGCATATATCTCTGATCTCCTCTACATCCATTCTACTTCAAGTACTCTTCTAGCCTGCTGCTTTCAGCAGTTCCACACACCATTTCTGTTGCATGTCCAAGATTATGAAAGCACTTTCCCTTTAAAAACAAAATTAAGACACCCCCCACTACTCCCAAAAAAAATTCATTCGAGTCCCTTTCAAATCTTCAGTACAGAGTTTTCATTTTCCCTGTCTTGTCATCTATGGGTTTGTCTTGCTGTACTCTTCATATTACGAGTTTTATTGTCTTTTAAACGTATAATGTAAATAAAGGTGACTTGACTTATTCAGATTTAGTAAACGGTAGAATTTGGTTTTCACCTGGTGGAAACAGCTATCACTGTTAATTACTTTCAAATTTACAAAATCGCAATGTAAACACTCACGTAATCAATTTGTATTGACGCCACCCTGTACTTTGGACATTTAGGTAGAAACGCCCTAAATTGCATTTCATATTCATTGCATAGTCATCAAGACAAATGCAAAAAAGGACAAGCCTCTTTATTTTGCAATCCTCGGAAGACCTTATCAGGTTTGCATGTGTTTTTAGCTGTAGTAAATGTACCACCTTCCTGGAGGTATGATATTGTGACCTGCTGTATATCTGTATAGTCAAGGCTTGATTATAAGTTGACTTGACTTGGCAGAACCAGGATCCCTGAAGCCTGACATGCGTGTCTGGCTGCTGCTGCTGCTCCATGTCTCCTTGTGATTCATTCACTGTTTGACCTTTCACTACAGCTTACCCAGGCAGGCTAGATGATATATTGGCTCAATGGTGCATTGGCATGTCTCCTTTATTCTTGCTACCATTAATAAATCTGACACAGTTTTACATTGAATTTTATACGTAATACATGCCAGGCATTACTGCTGTGGTGGCTTACCATGACAATGAAATCTGAAAGTCATTATTCTTAGGTGTGGGAATCGCCCAAAACCCAAATAATATTTGGATAAAAGTGATCCTATAATGCTTTCCATTGATCGATATGCTACAGGGATTCTAATATCAACAGATGGGCTGTAGTCTGTAATTGTATCCCAACAATGTGACCAATTGGTCGCCCGACTGTCTGCATAATATGGCTGCATTTGTTACATGTATATAACAATGCCTATCAACACGACACATGTTTAACAGGTTTTAAAGTGTATAAAGCTGATGGAGAATATTACAGAGTAATTCATATCAGCTCCAGAGTGTGGTGAGAAATAGTACTGAAATAGCTCCTGTCTGTTTTAATAAAGTGTGGGAAAAAATTGGAATCACAACTGCACACCTTCTCATTGCACACACGCACAAGTAGAGCTCATACACGAATAATTCAATCTAATAAGACCCAAACCACAAACCCAGCCACATATTAATGATGCGGGGATTTCATAAGCAATACACACACACACACACACACACACACACACAAGCATTTCTTTATTGGCAGCCGGCTTGGGATCCATATATAGCTTTGGCTCAGGTCAAAGCCACCATAAATAAAAGGTAAAACCAACCTGCCATACACACATGCCGCAGTATAATTAATCAATATGCATCTCTACCTCTCTTTCAACCACACACACACATTAAATATGTCTACAGAACCTAGTGCCAGGAATAGGATTGTGTTCATCCTCTTCAAAATCAAGACAGAGCAGCAAGAACTTCACATTAATCCAAGCTTTATTGGACAATAGGCTTGAGGCATTTACTTTGTCAACTGTATTAATAATTCTCAAGGAAAACAAAAAACTCGATCTCGATCAGTAGTTACTAAATTACACACACACACACACACACACACACACACACACACACACACACACACACACACAAAACAACAATAGATAGAAGTCTGAATTTCAATACTACGTCATTCCTATAGTGGGTATAAAAAGTCTACACCCCCATGGTGAAATGGCAGGTTTTTGTGACGGAAAGCCAGAAATCAAGCGCATGTCAGGCATTTTTTCACAAAACAAACATCGAATTATTGTCTTTGCCAAGATCCTTCCACAGTTGATGACAGGACTATACTACTATGGAGGCTACCAAGATGCCTACAACAACGTTAAAGAAGCTACAGGAAATTCTGGCAGATAATGGTCACTAATTCATGTTGCAGTTTTACAGATGTGCGAAGGATGATTGCAATGGTACAGCCATGTCCTTCGAAGCAGTGAGCATATGCTGGCAAAAATGGCCCAGCGGCCTCACAGTCGGCCAAAGAAGTGTTGAATTGACAGATAGAAGGAAGACATGCAAGCGAACGTCAGTCCCTCAGTTGAGCCAAGTGGAGAATGGCGTGCAGAAAAGCGGCCCCTGCTTCAAAGTGGGACAAACTCTAGGAAGAAGAATGGTCAGTTCTTGAATGGCATAACAATCTCTTGTAATCTTTACATCTTTGCTATGAGGTAGAACTAAAAAAAAATATATTGTCACCCCAGACCATGTGGGAAAATTCATCTGCCTAAAATTTATTTATTTACGGTGATACATGGTGGTGGCAGCATCATACTTTGGGACTGCAGTAAATGTAGAGGGTGCTTTTACAAAGAGGATAAGAGGATAATCAATAAGAGTATACAGTCAACCCGATGCAAATTGGCTCAGTCCATCTTTAAAAAAACAACCACGTGCTGTTTTTAGGATGTTTTTGTTTATAGATTGTTTTGTTGCAGGATGTTTTTGATTTGTTTTTGTTCATAGATTTAGGACAGTCCGGGCCGGCGCTACCTGTAGGCAGAGTAGGCATTTGCTGAGGGCCTCAGGTATGGAGGCGGGGCCTCCATAAGCGTCACATGACTATATGCTAGTCCATACGGTGCGATGAAAAAACTGCAACTTTTCAGCAGCTGACCGACTTTAAGTCAGTGACATATGATGGCACAGAAATGAACACATCCTTCAGGGGCTGCTGAGCGAAAGGCTAAACCGGCACGCAAACAAAGTGCAGCTCGTGATGCGGGTATGCGAGTTGTAAGCATCTATATTGGAGTGATTGTAATGTATTCTAAAAATAAACTGGGCCTTGTTCTGTCGATCACAGTCAGTTCGGGATAGATCATTTGCTGGTTTATTCTGAGACCGTCATCGAGACCGTCAGACACTTTGAATTCGTACGTACAGTGACATTGCGTCGGGAGCTGACTAGCAAAATACTAACATCAAAATAAAGACGTTTGTATTCATAATCAAAGAGCAAACACACTAGAGTGGAGATCTTCAACAGGGGGTCCGCGACCCCTAGGGGGTCCGCGGAGGTACTGAATGGGGGTCGCGAAAGTTTTGGTACCAGTTTGATATAATACAATTTCATACAATATATATAATTAGGGGGTCCCCGCTCCATCTCGCCATCAGTGTGGGGGTCCTTGGCCTGGAAAACGTTGAAGACGTTGAAAAAAGTACCTTAACTGTCTGTACTGTATATCTGCTAAATTCCACTGATGTTTTTAACTGCTTTGATATGTTCAACATTTTAAATCATAAAATACGCGTTATATTCATTGAAAAATAAGCATACAATTTTATGAAGAAATGAACTATTCTTTCTGCTTAGAAGTTTGTCTCTTTCACTTCCACTAGCAATAGCACTGAAATACAAAATATGACTTTATTTACAGTCTACATTGGTTCAATAATAGGGGGAAATCTTGCCCATACCCAGCTAGGACTGATGTTCATTTACTGAAGTGGTGTGCAGGAAGTGTTCATGTGTAATTATTTGTTGGAAATGCAATGTTGTATTTTTTTTTTCTTTTTCCATTTTACAGTATAGAGAAGGTAAAACTGTTCGTTATCCCAAATAGTGGGTGGGTGTGTTGCTGTAAATAACTTATTGAACAAATTACTGCAAAAAAAAAAAAGAAAAATCTTGTCTGCCTTCAAATTTGTAGTCAGTGTTGCTTTATGAGTCATTTCTAATTAAATTATAATAAACTAACTTAAAAAAAAAAGTTTACTCAAGTTAAGGAGTGGGGAAAAACATGCCATAGGAGGGGTGTAGGGGTCTCCAAATGTTGTTTAGAACCGGCCCTGAAGACAATATAAAATGATTTGAAAGACACGGAGAGAGGAAGAGAGATTATTAATGTGCTCCACCTCTGACAATCAGCTTCATGCTGACTAAAAATATCACGATCATTTAGAAAGTGGATAAGGATTGTGTGACATTAAGTTGAAGATATGTTAATCCTCTTAATTAAAATGTGTATGCATGAGTGTAGTCTCACTTTTCGGCTCAGTGTTACAAAAATGAAACTGTCTATTTTGTTTTCAGCGCCATTAATGTGTAATCCGTTGGGACGTGGAGCCAACAATCACTGCGGAACTAAAAAAAAAGAAAAAGATAATTATGTCAAGTCTCCTCTGCCTGATGATAAAGGATAATTAGTTTTTTTTTATATTATTATTCACAAAAAGATGCTTGGAGGGACGTAACCTTTAGCGAACACCATTTGATTGATGAGGCGAGTCATTTTCCTGAAATGATTACTGATCACAATCTTAAACTCTGTCCTATGTCCAGTCCTTTCAAAATCACCTTCTCTCTCTTTTTCCATCTTGCCAAATCTCCTGATCTGACCGAAGGCTGGCAGAATGGAAAGCAACACTTTTGGTATATATTTCATTATTCATATCATCAGGAAAATTCATCTCAAGAGGAAAGTGTAGGATTTGAGTTTTATCTGTGTCAGGAGGAAAGAAAATCCCTTTCCTCCCTTTACGAGCTTGTTTGACAGGGCAGTGGAAAGCAACGATCGCAAAAATCAGCTCGGCGTTACTGCAGCCAGTTCAAGACAGGGAATACTGCACTTGGTGCCAGGAATAGATACATTTCGGAGGATAAACACGGGCAGAAAGAGAAATAAACACCCATCAAAAAGCGAGAGGCGGAGAGAGCGCATCAGTGAGCGGTGAGTGGCTGAGCATCATGGGGATTGGTTGACAGGGAAATTTACAGTATTTACACTTAGAATTGAATTAGTTGCCAAATGTACATTAAATGGAGGAAACTAAACGCAAATATATTACATCACATATCTTTAACATTTAAAAAAAAAAAAAGAACAAATGGTTCTCAGAGTGGAGTCCCTCCCTCCTCCCTACAGATAAAGTCAACTCTGGCCTAGTCCTGTCGCATTAATTACTATATCAACTTAACAAACGCTATATAGACATGACCTTGATCATTGTTTCGTGATGTGATAAATTGGCCATTGTATTTACATGAAAATTAATGTCACTAACATTTTACCCGATCACGCTACCTCCGTCATCTCGTCTGCTCTCTGTGGCAGACATGAGGCTCGGGCAACTCCTCCACACACAGAGCAGTCAGTGACAGCTGAAGAGAAGGCGTTACTTGAGGCGTTATTTAGTGCTTTCCTGATGACTCCAGTCAGTTTGGATGAATAAAGTCCAAATGGACTTGGTTTCAAAGCCGCAATCCACAGATCCGGTGTGGGATCATTTTGGCTTTAAACCGATTCAGAGAGGAAAGCCAATTATCATGAACGAGCCGGTATGTCCGCTCTGTTTAAAAACAGTGGCAATGAAAAGAGGCATTATAACTAACCTAAAAACTGATTTAAACATAACCATCCCACCATGCATGTTAGGCTGATTGGCATGTCTAAAGTGTCCGTAGTGTATGAATGTGTGTGTGAGTGTGTATGTGATTGTGCCCTGCGATGGACTGGCACCCTGTCCAGGGTGTACCCCGCCTTGTGCCCGATGCTCCCTGGGATAGACTCCAGGTTCCCCGTGACCCTGAAAAGGAGTAAGTGGTTGAAGTTGGATGGATGGATGGATCCCACCTAGTTTTTCGAGCTGGGAGCAAAAACTGCAGTTGGAGATGGAGATGTCTTCCAGACAACTATTATGGATGCCTTTAACCGTAACAGTGCAAAATAGTGCACATTCACTGATAGCGTAACTCGCTATATAGACAAAGAGATGCAGCCATTAACGGTCGAAAACCAGCATTTACAAATGTGCTGCGAACTTTTCAATTCAATTCAATTTTATTTGTATAGCGCTTTTTACAACAGGCATTGTCTCAAAGCAGCTTTACAGGAATATAAACACAGTGCACACATAGTAAAGGTGAGAAATTATCCCAACTGAGCAAGACACTGAGTGGCGACAATGGCAAGGAAAAACTCCCTAAGATGTTTAAGAGGAAGAAACCTTGAGAGGAACCAGACTCAGAAGGGAACCCATCCTCATCTGTGTAACAACAGATATTCTTAAAGAGATAATTATTGGTTTATATGTAATATGTCTGGCTTTGAAAAGCCTTTGTCCCAGCAGTCTGGATTTGGAGTAGATGAGAGCTCCATCCAGAAGTAGGACCTCCGATAATGCAGGTCCGGAGAGCAGAAAGGACCAGGATCTCCAACATCCCATAAACTCATGTGTAGCTCGGCAGAAGGACAGAGGGAGAGAAAAGATTGTTAAGTCTGGGATTTAGCATGATGGAAAGAGTGAATAAATACGTTTTAAGTCTAGACTTAAACACTGAGACTGTGTCTGAGTTCCGAACACTAAATGGAAGACTCCATAACTGTGGAGCTCTATGAGCCAATGCAGTGTGGATAAGATCGGGGTGATGTGGTCATATTTCTTGCTTCTAGTTAGAACTCTAGCAGCTGCGTTCTGGACTAACTGGAGTTTCTTTATGTTTCTACTGGAACATCCAGACAGTACCATAATCTAGTCTAGAGGTAACGAAAGCATGTATTAATAGTTCTGCATCATGTAGTGACAATATATTTCTGTATAACTTTTGAACAGCAATATGACTTGCCAAAGAAAACGTACATCTCCCAAACTGCCATTCTAGCCTGTGAAAGCGAATGACCACATTCTGGAGGAGATAAAAGACTTTTCTCCTTTTACTCTGCTACTACAGATATGTGGTCAAGATCAAATATGATCAAATATGACTTGTTAATAAAGGTGCATTTATTATTTATTTATTTAGGATACAAAAATGTTTCGACATTCCAATTCCAACGTCTAAATATTCTTAAGAATGAAAAGTTCTTTGAAAGGGTGCGCATATATATAT
>JAFFST010046510.1:129091-139932 GCA_022414735.1 Noturus placidus | reverse complement strand
AATAATAAACACCTTCATTTACAAATTGCATTTTGTGTTTACTTGTGTTGTCCTTGACTATTGTTTAAATTGGTTTGATGTTCCGAAACACTTAAGTGTGACAAACATGCAAAGGAACAGGAAATGAGGAAGGGGGCAAACACTTTTTCATACCACTGTAGTTATAGATGTCTACCAACATACACTAGGGGTTTTCGTTGGTAAAATTCTGGGGTTGTTTTACCCTCTCCAAACTAGCCATGTTGGGAGCTCTGCTAATCGCTGTAAGGAAGTATTTTTATGATCATTTCCATAAATATTTAAATGTCCATTTTGGTTTTGTGCTGTGGAAATTGTTGTACTGTTGGTTGATATCTCTCAACCACCATAATTAAGCCTCTATTAAAATCTCAGAAATGAAAAATTACTTATCAGTAGTAAATGGCTGTGGGCAGCTGTAGCTCAGTAGCTCAAGCTCTGAGCAAATGACCATAGAATACAAATTTCAGGACTTCCTGCAAGTCACTGTAGGGCCCTCGAACAAGCCTTAACCCTCAACTGTATTTATTGTACCCTCTTGCCATCGAAGAATCTCACAGGAAACAATCATAATGGCATAAATGAACACAAAGGGTCTCGGACTGCACAAACCACTCATACATTTGGCAATTTATTGTCATTGTATTCTGTCGTTTTTAACAGCCGATTATCAAGATCGAACAAGCATTCCCCTAGTGCTTCAGATGACTAATGAAAGCTCGACTAGACAGACCATCACAAAATTGGCATAACATTAACGCAATAACGCTCAGAAATGTTTCATCAAAGAGAGAGAGAGTGAGACGGAGAGACCTACACTTCAGCACTTGACATAATGATCCATTATTATAAGTACTCCATGCTGTAGTCTCACTCTCCCCAAGCACCCGCTGCCAGACTTAAAGAGGTCTTCCTCACCACGTTGACACCATGATAAATAGAGACGTCGCCCCGGCTCCATCTCCACACTATAAAGAACGTCTAAGGAACATCCGAGGAACCTTTCATGAACCTCAGAGGAACGCCTTTCAAAAGGCTGTACAAGGAGAGAGCTGAATGCCATGTGCTAACCATCTCTCAAACATTCATGTCCAACATTCTGAACTTAGGTGATTAAAAAAGTGTCATTTGTCAAATTCATTCATGCTCATGTTGGTTGTTTGCACTGGACAAAGCAAAAGAAGGATTTTCAAAAAAAAAAAAAAAGAGAGAGAACCTGTTGATAAACAAGACAAACCTCTTTGTCTTATTCCACCTTCCTCTCTCCCACACAGATGAATAGATCCTTCTCCTCGGTTTCATTCTTCTCAATTAAGCTCCCACTCCAGTTGGATGGAAGCCAAGTTCGCAGTTGAAGTCTCTTCAGGTTTCTTCACTGTGCACATACTTAATCCAATTTCAGTGCCACAAGGGCATACCTCTACATGTAATGTGTGTCTAATAAAGAACGGGATATGATGGGAATAACTCTCAAAGACTTCTAAAAACCACCACCAAGAAAGTAGTGCACCAATAAAGATACTGAAGCTACCAATGGCTGTCTAGTAAAGAGTCTATCCTGGGAACATCCTGGCACGCATGAGGTGAGAATACACCCTAAATTGGATGACAGGCAACATGAACATGCACATTCATGGCTACGGGCAATTTAGAGTAGCCGATCCACCTACTGGCATGTTTTTGGTAAGTCGGAGGAAACCCATGCAGTGAGACCACAAAGACAGGAATCTGATCTCAGGATCCAACCTGGAGCTGTGAGGTGGAGTTCATTATATATCAGTGTCTTGAACCATGCCATCAAAGACATTATTACAACTTTAGTGGACAACAAAGATACCAAAACCAGTGGTTGTCTATTCTGACAGATGATACGTCTGGATGTATTTTGACTTTTTGTGTCTCTCGCAACTACGTGCACTATATGGCCAAAAGTGTGTAGACGCCTGACTGATCATATTCATATGTGCTTGTTGAACATCCCTTTCCACATTTAGTCCCTCCTTGCTGTTATAAAAACCTCCACTTTTCTGGGAAGACTTTCTACAAGATTTTGGAGCGTGGCTGTGGGGATTTGTACTCAATGTTGTCGGGCAAGGAAGCATTCCAGTTCATCCCAAAGGTGTTCAGTGGGGTTGAGATCAGAGCTCTGTGCAGGCCACTCTTCCACTCCAACCTTGGCAAACTATGTCTTCATGGAGCTCGCTTTGTGCACAGGTGCATTGTCATGCTGGAAAATGGCCGGGCCTCTTAGTTCCAGTGAAGGGAAATTATAATGCTACAGCATACAAGACAGCCTATACAATTTTGCAAGGCACTTTAGAGAAGACACACATATGTGACAGTGAGGGTTAACTGAATGAAAAGAACTCTACTAGTCAGGGACAAATCAATTACATCAATCAGAAGACACAATATAATCCACATTATTTCTGATCACATTAAGTCCTTCATTACTGTCATGGTGGGTGTCAACGTTACAGAGTTAGCCGTGTGTGTGTATGTATGTGTGTGAAAGATGCTCAAGATGATGGCAGTAACCTCAGTCCTGACCTTCCCGTGAATCAATGAGCTGTCTCGCTTCATTACTTTACATAATGTATTAAATCATTTCTATCTGCGTCACAGGGGGCATGAAATCAATTTGTAATACAGGGATATGAACACATAGGTATGTGTGCTTGTGTGTGTTTGGCATAGAGAGAGAGAGTGTGAAGGAGAGAAAGAGAGAGAGAAAACTTGCTAATTTGCTAATGGAACAATTGTCTTTGCTTAGTAATCAAGATTCATAGAGGACACACAGCCGTTTCGACTAGATCTCGACTCGTGCGGATGAGACGAGGGGAGAAGAGAAAGACAGACACTGTCTTTTGAAAAGCATTTCACCTCTCGCTGTAGAACAGTAGAGTAGCAGCTAATTTATAGGGACTTGTGTGGCTCCACCATATTCATTTAGCATTTTTGGAAGGAGTCTCAACGGTGAGTGCTTTGAAACAGTCAGACGTAAAGCCAAGTGCGTAACCATGGTATGGACATTGGGGGGGTCCAATGAACTCGGAGGGAGGATATGCAAGTGAATGTAATGTTAATGATCAAAAACCGGAACTGACGTTAGTCTAGCCTACTTCGTGGGTGTGTAAATATCAACAGTTAACTGACGTTCTTAACAACAAACCAAGCCATAGTATGACGCCTTCTACACTAAGCTAAGGTCACCTACTATTTAGGTCTCTAGTTACTGACTGTCTGAATAAAAGCTCGTATGTTCTGCTGCACTTTACTACACTCGGACATTTCTTACAGACTGAACTACTAAAATATATCAACGAACTTGCATTGAGTCTGGGTTCAACCAAGTGTACAACTTGAGGGGGGCACACTTATTTTCCTTAACAAATGGAAATATATTAAAAAGGAATAAACATAAATAAATATAGTAGATGATGAAATGACAGATCCGTTGGCGGGGTTCATTAAAGTGAACCAAAAAAATATTTTGTAGTGTATATTGGGGGGAAAGATTGGTATTCCCTCAACATTGGGGGGGATACGACCCTCCCAAAGAATGCGTGGTTACGCCCATGCGTAAAGCTGTAATGTTTCTGGCATGCCTTTATTTTGGAGGTCTTGTTTTGTGGACATTAAATGTAGCTATAAACGGATTTTTTAAAAAAAGTTTTTTTAAAAAGAAAAAGGGAAGTGTCATTCCTTTGAAAAACAGGACCACCAACCGGTGAGCTAGCTTAGCTGTATCCATTTGTTTCAGAATACCAGAAGGAAAAAATATGATTAGATCATTTTCTTTCTCATAGTACGCTGGTGTTCGGAAATCGACTTATCAGACATTTTCATTCAGTATAAACAAATGAGCTATTTTATCGCCACTAGTGTGTTATAAGATTAGTCGGGACACTGTTGGGTTTCTGTGTGTAGAGTATGGTGACCGCTGATGAGCAGGGAGATGGGACAGGGGAGGGGTGTGAGCCCCCTGCTGGCCAAACAATTTACACCTCTGCACAATAACATTGGTACGGAGATAAAACTGACAGCACAATTAAAGCTTCTTTTTTATATATAGGAAAACACTGTCACAATAAAATTAAAACATTTAAACCTAGTCGGCTAGGTACAAAAAGGAAATACTTAAGAAAAACTGTATGGACTGAATGAACCGTTTGGCCTTCCACTTCAGCTCCTGACGTCTAGACATGTGAGCTCAGTCCCTTGGGCATCCAAGGACAACGGCATGCAAAGGATCTGTGCTTGGAATGACTGTGAAGAAAGAACGTGCGGAAGAAAAAGGAAATATTGAGGGGAAGTCGACATATAACATTGGAACCCAGAGCACTCTTGTTTGCTTTTTCACCCCCTCGTCATCTCCCTCACTCGTCCATTTACAATCCTGCTCTTCTGCACCTAACAAAAGCACACACCGTCATTTGCTCCCCTTTATCCTTTTGTTCTGTGTGTTGTTTCTAGTATGACAATTCAGGTCCAACACACACACACACACACACACACACACACACACAAACACACACACACACACACACCCCAGCAGTGCTAACAGGTTGTAAGTGAAACATCTCTGGATGTAGCATTGGGGTTAATTGAATCCTTAATCCCCCTTCCAACCTTTTCCTCCCTCATTCACTCATTCACTACTGAGGCATAATACAAGTGTTAGTGACGGCTAGACAGGAACTATAAGTCTCTTCACCTGGAGAGCAACCTGCTTTTCTCTAGATCAAGTCGAACCAATGGCCCTTCTTCTCCTCCACCGCTACTCTTTCTCCATTTCAACAATCTCTAGATCTCTTTCTGATTATCGAGCGCATAAAACAGGAAGAGAGTGAGCGTGAGAGAATGAGGTACGATATACAGGTCGCCACACACAAAAGTCAGGTCAGCAACAAGGATGTACTTTGACGAGGTCATAAAACACACACTAGCATGTGTCCCACTCTCAGTGATGCCATCAGCAGTCGTCAATTTGGTTCCATTTGTAACAATATGAATTCAAATAAACACCCCAGATCATCGTACCGACCGATATTTTAAACAAAACTCCTGATTGTCTTTTTAGAACGTTAATTATTGAGTCTAAAATTGGTGAAAGTCTAATGTTTTGTACATTTAACCTCAACACTTACTTTAATTGTGATTGAGATACAATTTTTCGTTCTGGAAAGCATGTAGAAATATGAAACGAAAAATATGCCAAAATTTCACCATGTGAAGGGTTTTCCCTGTCTACCACATACTGTATATGTAATATTTTTCTTTAATATGAACATTAGAGTTATATTATTTTAGATGTTCTGAAATAACTGGATAACCAGGTTGCTAAAATGAAAGTAATAACTTAGAACGTAATGATTCGACCATTTACAAAATAAACATTAAGAGGGGAAAAAACAATCAGCTGAGCACAGAACTGAAAGATCTTGAGAAATCGAGTAAAAAAAAAATAAAATCCACATTTTCTCCAGGCCGAGCCATGAATTTATTCTAACTGTTATTACACAGACAAATGAATACATGTAAATATACAACCTGCAGTTGAAGCCAAGGTTCCAACGACACAAATCTCGAACAACAGCCAGCACACGAATATATAAATTCTGCTTTGAGGATGTTTACACTTCCTGAGCTCTAATTACACAATTATGCTTTGCTGTAGCATCCTATTTAAAAAAAAAACACACCGCTTCCAAAAACATGTGAACGTGTATTTTTTTTCTACAATCATCCAAGAAATCTGCATGCGAGGGAAAAGAAATAAACTTCCCCTAGGACTCCGACATGCTCATTTCAACAGCAAAACATCTCATGCGCTAGGAATAAACAAGGAAAAGACACAAATCCTCACTGATCCTCTGACTTTGAGTTAATCCTGCCACGAACTGTTCCACCATATCTTACGTTTGCCACTTTGTCAAGCGTGATCGCGCGTGAGCCGGAGAACATTTTGCTCCAGTGATTTTCTGTAGTTACTTTTTAAAGCGGTCTTACCTGAATGAGACGTAATTACAGAGACGAGGAGACAACAGTCTGTAGGGGACCATTGTGCTTTTCTACCATGGCATAATTGCGAGTGCGTCTGCGTGTGTTTGAGAGCGTTAATACAAGTGCGCTCTGTCAGAAGTATGAGTATGTTAATAATGGCTTTGTTACCGGAGTCGCTCTGAACTGCGTCTTTTTGTGACCTTGTTTGAAAGCATGCACATCTACAGACACACACTCACATGTACTGCGAGAATAAGTACTCAAAATAAGTGATTCATTACACATCATAAGTATATAGATGATCTTCCATTAAGTATGTAAGTGTGTACGGCATTAGGAAACAGGAAAGTGCTGATATGAATTATCCAGCCTTCTATACAGCTTAACCTTCAGGGTCACGGGGAACCTGGAGCCTATCCCGAGGAGAATCGGGCACAAGGTGGGGACACCCTCGTCGGGGTGCTAGTCCATTGCAGGGCAAAATCACATACACATTTATACACCGCAGACGCTTTGGACGTGCCAAACAGCCTACCCTGCATGTCTTTGGACTGGGGGAGGAAACGTGCGAACCACTAAACCACCATGTGCCATGATCTTGACTTGTTTACTAATTACAAATAAGGATTCTCACCGAGCTGACATTTGTTTAGCTTCTCGCATTCATTTAACAGAATTGAGGGCTACATAAGGAATACTCCAGTATTTTTTAACATAATCTCTATCCACCACATCCATACACTACCATGGAAAGTATGATGCAACCCGTCCCTGCACTGAGAAAACAACGCAACAACCTGTTTATTTGAAACTCACAATTCAAATCGAAGGGCAGTTGTTGAAATCCAACAATAAACATTGAAAATATACAATTGCATAAATCGAAATTGAAAGTAAGACAGTCCGTACAGATTTCCCACGAAATCCGTCCCGACAGGTCTAAAATGGGCGGCTGTGGCTCAGTCGGTAGAGCGGGTTGTCCACTAATCCACTAATCGTAGGGTTGGCGGTTCGAATCCCGGCCCGGGTGATCCCATGCCGAAGTGCCCTTGGGCAAGACACTGAACCCGAGGTTGCCCCCGATGGCAAGCTAGCACCTTGCATGGAAGCTCTGCTACCATTGGTGTGTGATTGTGTCTCATTTGTAAGTCGCTTTGGATAAAAGCGTCTGCTAAATGAATAAATGTAAATGTAAAATATAAATACTTATAATCGGCGTACCTTAGTGAATCAGAGTACTTACTCGTTATTTCAATTTTTTTCATTTTGAACAAAAAAAAGGTTTACATTACCTTTAATCAATCAATCTAAAAGCAAAAACAAATTAATAGGCCTTGCCATTTCATAGTTTCAGGGAGGACTGTGTGCTTCAGAAACTACTGTAGATATGGGGTCAGTTGAAAACTGCAAGAGTATTCCTTTAATGTGATGTCTCTACAGTTAAAATGGTGCACAATGAATATTGATCAATTACAACTAGACAAAAGGTACTTTCATCCAAAAAAAAAAAAAACCCAGCGTCAGAAAATGGTAATAATGCAAAGGAAGTGATATCGATTTGACATTCGACCAATACACAGAACCAAGTTGAAGCTGAAAGTAAAGTAACTCTTCGGAGTGGTATCCGGTATCTGGTGCCAGACGGAGGGAAAGTAAGTGCCAGTCTCCATGCCCATGAATGTGGAAGTGAGAGCAGACTAATGTTTCAGAAGACTTGCATGATTAGACAGGTTAAAAGAGCAGGACTCGCGTGCTGAAAGAGCCGAGCAGAGAAAACAATATGTGCTCTTGAGGAATAAATCAATCTCGCATAGAAACACGTCCATGCTGCCTTGTGGCGTATCAGATAAGTCAAAACCATCATACACATACAATATGTTCACACACTTCTGTGCATTTTCCACACGTCACATAAACACCTGTGCTTAATCATCTGCAAAATCCTTTCTAAACACTTACACAGACCTCATCGCACATATATTACTCATTTCCATGGAACATATTCTTAAGATCAGCTTTAAAAAAATTCATAAAATTTGTCATTTATACAAGTGCAGTGGCATTAACTCAATATTTTCCACCCACTGAGCAATTAAGGTTTTAATAGCTCATCTAGCTCCTCCCTCATGCCTGTGAACCCAGTGCTAATGAATATGTATTGCAGTCACCATGTCCTAATTAAAGCATGTACCAATATGCAAAACTCATTACTATGACAGTAGCGCTATTCTCGAAGGAAAGGAACAATAATGACTGTTCCTATGTATACACGGATACACACAGACACTCAGTGCAGGATCTGTACACTTTAATGTTAAAATAGGGCTAAAACAACTTTCTCCCACCTCACTGTTGGTTCGTTACACTGTTTCCTAACTGGGTTACAAACTCCTGTCCTGTTAATCACGAGTGGAGTTCTGGTGTTACTTGATTTATGTTCTTGTTCAAGCACAGAGCTGTGAGATTCGGTATCGGGGACCTGCTCAGATCCCTGAGCTGGTGTGTTCCAAAAATACCATTTGATCTGCAGTTTCCTGACTGAGATTCAAGTCCAACCTTGAAAATGAGTATGAGCCATGCTCAATACTCCACTCTAGATTACATTTCCCCAATATAGTATTTTTACAGGAGACTCACCGTTGTATTAAAGATCATAGGTTATATTGCCCTTGAGTCTTATGCCTGTTGTTGGGTTTTATAGTACACAATATACAATCAGTAATAGTTAGTGTAACCATCATGTGCCGAGGTGGGGTGGGGGGTATGAAAATGAATCATGTGTAAATGAACCACATGTAAAACTGCATATAAATGAATCATTTATAAATGAATCATATATAAATCTTGCTTGAGGGGGGGTATATTACTGGGGTTAAAAGTTTGACTCTGTATGGATTTATGAAAATGAATCATATGTAATTAAATCACATGTACATGAATCATAAGTAAATTAATCAAATGTACACTTTCCTGGGTGGGGTGGGAGGGGCTGTTATTGGGGTACAAAATGCTGATTCTGTATTGATATATTTTGTTGTACTCTGAAAAATGTATGAGAATCAATAAAAATTGTTATGAAAAAAAAAAAAAAAAAAAAAAGATGAGAGGCAAAGGGTGGTTAAAATCAATCAGCTTTGGTTGGCGCTAGTTCTTGAATGTTGGTTTGGTGTGTCCTTAGGGTCCGTGGTGGCCTAGTAGTTAAGGCTGTGCACTTGTCCTCAGAAGGTTGTAAGTTCAAAATGTCATAAGGGCAGCGGTGAGCCTGCATAGAGAGTGGTACCAGT
The DNA here is from genome assembly GCA_022414735.1 of Noturus placidus. NCBI lineage: Eukaryota > Metazoa > Chordata > Actinopteri > Siluriformes > Ictaluridae > Noturus > Noturus placidus. Next base: position 130,624 of record JAFFST010046510.1, on the reverse strand, counting down.
GTCACTGTTCTGTCCCACCACAGCTGGATTTTGGAGCAAGGCCTTTAGCCCCTTCCTTGGAGGTTGCCCAGAAAGCCTACCTAGTGCACTGACCCAGAAATCCCTTTCCTTTATTGGAATGCACATCATTAGATTTGAGAAGAGAATCAATGCACTGGACTAGATTCTGTTGAGTTCTATTCAGTGAAGAGTTTCACAGGTATCAGGAATAAGAACTGGAGATACCTGTGATATTCGCTTTTGCTGAACCCTGGCTTGGTGACTCACTAATTAGGAAATCCAGTGGGATCTGGTCGCCATCCTCTTCACTTCTCAAGACTCAGGGAAAGAAAGGGAATTTTATATGGTTGTACATCATCTCTGGCTGGTGCAGGACAACTTCTAGTCTAATCTGGTCCTGTTGATGGTCGAGTCTACAACCCATGGCAAAAATTTTGGAATCACCACCCTTAGAGGATGTTCACCCGGCCTTTTTACTTCGCAACAAATAAACAAATCACAGATGTGACACAAATCTATTTTTGTTTAATAGCTCAAAATTCTGGCGTTGTGAAACAAACCTCAAACAAATTAAATTAAATTATTTTAATTAATTGTATATTTTTTTACAGATAAAATACAGGGAAAAATTATGGAATCACCTAGTAAGTGAATATATTGCAAAGCATTTCTAAGTCTACAAATGCAAATTAGTCTGCCGTTAAAAAAAAGTGCTTACAGACCTTAACCTTGGACTTTTTGAAAGGACACATGGCCCCAACAAGAGAGTTCTCAATGGAAACAATGGAAAGGATTATAAAACTCCTTCAAGAATGAAATACAACATGGAGTATAGCTAAATTTAGTGCAAGTATAAACAAAATGGGAAGGTTAAAAAAAAAAAAAATACGGGTCGACCAAGGAAGACCTCAAAGCGTCAGGATAGAAAACTCGAAGCAATATGCCTTGAAAATAGAAAATGTATAACAAAACAAATGGATGGAAACAGGAGTCAATGTTTGTGACAGAACTGTAAGAAATCGGCTGAATGAAATGGGATTTACGTAAAGAAAAGCCAAACGCAAACCATCAGCAACACCTAAACAGAAGAAAACAAGGTTACCGTGGCTAAAGAGAAACAATCATGGAGTGTGGATGATCGGATTAAAGTGATATTCAGTGATGAATCACGAATCTACATCGGCCAAGGAGACGATGCTGGAAATTTAGTCTGGTGCCGTTCTAATGAAACATATAAAGATGACTGCCTGAAGAAAACAATCAAATTTCTCTACTCATTTATGATATGGGGTTGCATGTCAGGTAAAGGACCACGGAGACCTCCACAGTCAATGCACAGGTGTACACTGAAATTTTAGACACTTTGTTTTCTCATTCCATCGATAGAAAATAGGTTTAGTGATGATGTAATATTATTTAAAATTATGGTGGAAGTGATAAAAAATTGGGGGGCGCACGGTGGCTTAGTGGTTAGCACGTTCGCCTCACACCTCCAGGGTCCAGGGTTCGAGTCCCGTCGGGGCCATGTGTGTG